>LR548905.1:0-40425 GCA_900536415.3 Caenorhabditis sp. 38 MB-2015
GCCAAAAAAGAGGTTTGAAGAATAATGTCTAAATTTTATTTTCAAAAAGTTTCCAGAACAAAAAGATGAAAAAGAAACCCGAGACAGCTTTAAAATCGGCAACCAACACAAGTCAGGTATGAAAAGATATGTCAAATCAGTTAACGTTTTTATTTTTCAGAAAAAAAAACCTGATCTACCTCAGAAAGCTGAAAATAGTGATAAAATGATGGATAAGAGATCGGTCAATTTTCAAAAGGTTCAAGAAGGCGAGGTTGTTCAATCATCCCAATCTCCGGCCAAGAAAAAGGTACTAAATTTTTGTAGTTTTTTTTGAACATAGTTTTCAGAAACGGTGCAAATCGTGGAAAGCATTATTTATTTATAAAACATGATTTATTTAGTGCCTAATAAATTTCAATTTCACTTTCATGACTGAAAAGAAATTATTTCAAATCAATCTGAACAAGATCAAACGAAAAGCTTTCCACTGAGCGAAATTTTGAAACTTCCGTGGAAGTTACTTATCCATGCTTTAAAAAAACCGAAAAACTTACCTCTGTCCGAACAACAATGTCGACTTCGTCTCAGCTTCATTGAAATGCGAAGGCGATGCGCAAATAATAACAGTGGTTCGCGAATTTCCTCCCAACGATTCTTGCAAGATACGTGTCAGTTTCGAATCACGATATGGTACGTGTGATTTGGTTCCTTCGGCCAACGCCGAAATGACGATACCGAGCGCCGTCAAAGATTTGTTGATGTTTTTGGCTTCTTCGAGAACAGCTCCTTGTGCTGGACAAAAGAAGAAATATTTTTTGTATCTCAAAAATTCATTTATCGGCATAATGAGACACACAACTTACCCTTCTAGTCATAATGAGAAAACTTGAACTGACGATAGTTAAAATGTGACCTTTTCTGATATTGTTCAAATGGTAAGATAAATAATCTAAACTTTTTTGATCTGCACTGGTTTATTACACTTTTTACCAGTGAATCGAATCGTAAATTGAATTGAGTCAATCTGACAACGAAAATACCACAAGTTGCGCTTTATTTCGTGGTATTGTCAATTAGATTTTTTGGCTGTTGGAAACGTGACCGAGGTTTTGCTACCGTATAGAAATTCTTTAAAAACTTTCTTAAAATCAAAACAATTTGAACAAAATCAATATCACAACTATTTTTAAAAAATAAAACAAAGAATGAGACAATGTTCAACTATACTTTTAAACTTCCACAATTTTTTTTTTGTTGCAAAAAATCATTTAGCAATATGATTTTCTTGCCGTTTCTTTCATTTCTCCCTGTCAAGTTCACTAATGACAAAAGCAGCACTTTTTTCCAGTTTTCATATTTATTAGCCTACTCGTTTTAACCTTCTTTTTGTGAGACAGGAGAAACAAAACAATTTCTGTCTACTGAAAAGTCCATTTGATTGTCTCAAATTCAACCAAACTAAAAATCTTTATTTTCCTCAAATCGAATTTCTAACAAAAAAGAGCATTCTTATTCCTTCTTGACGGCCTTTCCATTCTCCCAAACAGTGGTTCTCAAAGTGGCGGCTGGTTTCTTCGCATTTTGTGCTCCCTGAAAAATAGAGACTACTCTTTTATTCTGACACCCTCTCTAATATCTCAAACCTTGGTGCATTGTCTGACGACTTGCGCGGCGATTTGCGAATAGCGAACATAGTTCAATCCGGCGGCTCTCCAGGCGACCATTTTCGATAACTTTTTAACCTGCTCAAAATTACTGTAATAAAAGATAACAAGGATTACTGTAGGTATAAAGCACGGTACTTTCAAGAACCGATAATCCAAAAAATACATAATTAAAAATAGAGAAAATATACATTTTATAATACAACAATGGATAAATAAATAAATATCTGGAATATTCAACTGATAAGTATTTTGGTCGATTTTTCAAAAGAAAAAAGGTACGGTAGGAAAGAGTACTGTAGAAAAATACAAGATGAATGAGAGGAGGAACACCTACAGTAGTAATACATATTACTGTAGTTATGAGCTCACCCACAGTAATCCCGGAAACCTTGAAAGTCTACAGTAGTTTTCAGAGCGTCACGTGTTGATTGTTGTGAAAAATTACAGTAATGTCCATACTGTAGTTCTCGTGAGTACTGTAATTTTGAAGTAACGTTTTTTCAGAGACTACAGTACTACCCAACATCCAAAAGAACAGTGCTCCAGAGACACACAGAAATCCACAGTAGGATACAGTACTCCATAGTATCCTGAAGTACAGTACCTCACAAGTGTTCTCCAAAAGCCTGTACTTTCCTACAAAGTATCATTCTCCTACCGTACCTCGAAATAAATACAGTAACCTGTTAATCAAATCGCTCAAGCTCATGCCTGTTAAAAATCACTCCAAACGGTTAAATTCTCGAAAATCTTTATTATATATGTATTATTCAACAAGAAGAGAAGAAAAAGAAGGATGATGGGCGGAGAAAAAAAAACACTTTACTAATATGCCATAGATATATTAATAAATAATAAATAAACAAAGAACTGTATGTTGAGGACGGGAATGGGTCTCGCCGCGATCGAAATTCGAGTATTCACAACCAAGAGAGAAGTTGAGGAAAGAAGGCAAGCGCGGGGGAAGAAAATAGGAGGAAGCGGGTTAGACGAGAAGAAAAATCACAGTTAAGGGTCCTGTGGGCGCCCAAAAAAAAACAAAACATGCTTGCAATTCAATTATGACATATAATTTTATCGGGAAAAGGGGGCGGAAAATGCAATTTTCTTGAATTTTTGGATACTATTGATGCACAGCAAACAGGGAGAAAACAAACCATTGATAAAGGATTTTTGATGCAAAAAAAAACAAAAAATGTTGTCGCAGACGTTTGTGACGATATGGACAAACTGTTGACGTTTTATTGATTTGCTGAAAATTTGGTTTTAGTCAAATTGGAATTGGTTAAAAGACAAAGACTTTGAGAATTTTCTAACCACATTGAGGAATTTCACTTCACTCCAAAAGAAAAATCATGTTAAATCTCTGCAACTAATTGCGAAATGCTCATTTTTGCATAAATTTCAGACGAATTATTATTATTACCATTTGGTGATCCTCCGCCACCACCCCCGGATATTGTTGGTACTACGCCGGCCGGTGTTGTTTGACCCGAATAAACTTGTCCCGGTCGGATTGGTTTCACAATTTGTGGCGCGTTCATTCGCCGCATGTTACGTTGTCGAACAGCTTCTTTGATGCGCTCCACTTCTTGTTGATACTTTTTGCGTTCGGCTTGACTGCGTTGTTTGGAGTCGCGCAACGCGGTTTCGAGCATCTTGATGCGATCCTCGCGACCACGTAGTCGAGCCTCCATTTTTGGCAATTCGACGCGAAGGTCGGCATTGTCGCGAACGAGCTGTAAAAACAGGAATTGATTTTTTTAAACCAAATTTAACTGCAAATCTCTTTTTGAAAATTCGATGATAATCTTTTTTAAATCTGATAATTTTATTGTTTTGCTTCGAGATATTGTCTTTTATCTCATTTTAATATTTTGTTTGGTAGAATAATAATGAATGACGCATTAACTTCTCAATTATTTCATAAAATCTTGAAAAGAAAAACTGAAACAGTAAAGAATTAATTTCACCATCATTGACTTTTCAAAACAAAAAAACACCAACCTGCTTGTGAACTTTGGTCAATTTATCCAAATTGTTTTCCAAAAATTGGATGCGTTGTTTTTGCGCCGGTCCGCTCAATGAATCCTCTCCCTCTGTATCCTGAGTGGTTTGGCATCTGGCAACGATTACACGCAAGAATTCCTTCTTCAAATTCTTGAGAGTTGTCAGCTCCTGAAAAATAACACTTGCACTCAAAATGAAAAATAAAAGCTCAAAGTCTCCCTACCAAGTTAACCCGATCGCTGAGCGGTTTAATCTCTTTGGCAGCTTGATCCTTGATCAACAACTGCTTCATTCGTCCAGCATCTTGACCTGATTCAACTCTGGCCACATCAGCAGCTAATTTTGTTTCAGCCTGTTGTTCAGCGGCGTCGCTCGTCTCTTTAGCTGCCGAGTATTCGGAGAATAGTTTCGAAACACCGATGCGAACATGGTTGAGAAGATCGTGATCGGGGAGTTGATCGTTTTGCGATGCCTAAAAACAATTGAGATGAAACAAATGAAATTCACTTGATCTGAACTTAACGATTTTTTTTTAATTTCAAATATTACGATTAACCTTTGAAACAATAAAAAAACAGTCTATTCCCTACATCATAGAAAATATTTTTCAAAATCTTTTTCAAACTTACAATATCAGCAATGTTAAACTCGCGAATAACATTATATATTCCCTCCTTGAAATGCCGAATCTTCGGTCCACACTCATCCAAGTGAGCATTCAACAACGAAGTCGCCTGGTTCATGCGGTTCTCCAATGATTGATTCTCCTCTTGAACAACTTCCAAGTCTCTCTTCAATTTCTCGCACTCCGCTTGTCTAACATCCAAGTTGACAGCGATTTCTTCCAAGGCAGTCATCATTTCCTTGCCCTCTTGTTGTTTGTCATCAGCTTCCTTTTGGATTCTCGAATTCTCTTCTCGAATAATTTCCTCGTTTTCGCGCATGGTTTGAAGAGCGTCTTCTTGAAGGGTGAGTTGAAGACGAAGTTTCTCGAGCTCTTGCGAAACCTTTTGAATCTCATCGTCCTTCTCATCGAGTTGTTGATAAAGCTTAACTCTCTCCTCTTCATACTTCTTCTTCTCCTCATCAGTAATCGGTCCATTTCCAGACGTCAACATAGGCGGTGCTGGCGCGATAGATCTCTCCATAAGTGGAGTCGAACCACCAGACACTTCTGACACAACCATTTGGGCGGTTTCCGACAGATTGACCCATTCCGATTCGGATACACTTTCGCCGGCTCTCCATCTTGACAATTCCAAAGCGGCCGCTTGCAAAAGAGCCGATAGTCGTGTGCATTTTTCGCGCTCCTTCTCGTATCTCCGCTTCCATTCTTCGGCTGTCAATTCTTCATTGACTTGTACAACGTTCTTGATGGTCTTGGCTCTGAAAAACAGAATGTTATTTTTTTTCGTTTCAATTAATATTATTTTGAAAAGCGAGTGATGAAACCGCGCTCTATTGCAATTAATATTTCTCATATTAATTTTATTTGTTTTCTTCTCTAAAAACCTCAAAATGGTAAGTGTTTTCGTATTTTAAATATATGAAAAAATAGGATTTCAGACAATTCACTATAAGGACTTTAATGTGAACAGACGTCACGCGGAAAAATATAAATATTGCGATGATCTCCACGGTCAGACTTCCACGTTCAAATTGGAAATAGGATCTAACAAGATTGTGTCTAGCTCAAAGTTGACTTTTTACACGAAAGAGACGCATCCTTTGATAACTTCGAATGCTCAAAAATCTGCCGCGAATGGCGGTGAAAAGGCTGAGAATCAGAAACCGGTAAACTCCCCACGTTCAGTCTGATATTTTTGTGTGAACACTGATATTTTTTAGAAGATTCAACAAAGTAAAGCTGCCAATACTGCAAACGCACCTAAAACTACAGGGAAAAAGAAGGTAAGAATTCATTTGGATGGTGCGGCAAAAGAACTATTCAGAACAATAATAACGTCAAGAAGCCGAAGACCGTCCCAAAGTCGAACACAATCACCGAACAGGTAAAAAACATTTTCGAAAACTGCTCGGAGAAAAAACGGCAAGCGTGTCGCAAGGCTTTTTCCTTGTCGCAACCCGTGCAGTAGTTTTGCTGATAGATGTCGCAAAGCTTGCGACTATTCCCGCAAGAACACCGCAAGCTTGCCGATTTTTCCCCGAGTGGAAAACTTTAAATTTGTAGAACACGAAGTTAATGCTTCTGAAACGAGAACAAAATACTGAGAAAAAAGCAAAAGGAAAAGGACCTACAAGTATTCAAAAAGTTGGAGAAGGAAAAGTTGAGAATCTTCAAGGTGGAGCCAAAAACAAGGTTATTATGATTAATTCTGAATTTTATAAAAAACTATGTTTTAGAACAAAAATCAAGCTAAGGCACCGAAGATAGCTCCATATGCAGGAACTGGTCCAAACCAGGTGAAAAAAAGCGACCGCGATTCTGAAAAATCTTTTATTCTTCAGAAAACTAAGCCACTGCAATCTCAGAAAGTTGGCAAAATGGAGAAAAATGTGGATGGTAAAAAAGCGGTGAAGACTGAAAAAATTCAAAAATGCGAAGCCTCTGAAAATCTTCAGACTCAAGCCAAAAAAGAGGTTTGAAGAATAATGTCTAAATTTTATTTTCAAAAAGTTTCCAGAACAAAAAGATGAAAAAGAAACCCGCGACAGCTTTAAAATCGGCAACCAACACAAGTCAGGTATGAAAAGATCTGTCAAATCAGTTAACGTTTTTATTTTTCAGAAAACAAAACCTGCTCTACCTCAGATTCAAAAATGCGAAGCCTCTGAAAATCTTCAGACTCAAGCCAAAAAAGAGGTTTGAAGAATAATGTCTAAATTTTATTTTCAAAAAGTTTCCAGAACAAAAAGATGAAAAAGAAACCCGAGACAGCTTTAAAATCGGCAACCAACACAAGTCAGGTATGAAAAGATATGTCAAATCAGTTAACGTTTTTATTTTTCAGAAAAAAAAACCTGATCTACCTCAGAAAGCTGAAAATAGTGATAAAATGATGGATAAGAGATCGGTCAATTTTCAAAAGGTTCAAGAAGGCGAGGTTGTTCAATCATCCCAATCTCCGGCCAAGAAAAAGGTACTAAATTTTTGTAGTTTTTTTTGAACATAGTTTTCAGAAACGGTGCAAATCGTGGAAAGCATTATTTATTTATAAAACATGATTTATTTAGTGCCTAATAAATTTCAATTTCACTTTCATGACTGAAAAGAAATTATTTCAAATCAATCTGAACAAGATCAAACGAAAAGCTTTCCACTGAGCGAAATTTTGAAACTTCCGTGGAAGTTACTTATCCATGCTTTAAAAAAACCGAAAAACTTACCTCTGTCCGAACAACAATGTCGACTTCGTCTCAGCTTCATTGAAATGCGAAGGCGATGCGCAAATAATAACAGTGGTTCGCGAATTTCCTCCCAACGATTCTTGCAAGATACGTGTCAGTTTCGAATCACGATATGGTACGTGTGATTTGGTTCCTTCGGCCAACGCCGAAATGACGATACCGAGCGCCGTCAAAGATTTGTTGATGTTTTTGGCTTCTTCGAGAACAGNAAGATCTGTCAAATCAGTTAACGTTTTTATTTTTCAGAAAACAAAACCTGCTCTACCTCAGATTCAAAAATGCGAAGCCTCTGAAAATCTTCAGACTCAAGCCAAAAAAGAGGTTTGAAGAATAATGTCTAAATTTTATTTTCAAAAAGTTTCCAGAACAAAAAGATGAAAAAGAAACCCGAGACAGCTTTAAAATCGGCAACCAACACAAGTCAGGTATGAAAAGATATGTCAAATCAGTTAACGTTTTTATTTTTCAGAAAAAAAAACCTGATCTACCTCAGAAAGCTGAAAATAGTGATAAAATGATGGATAAGAGATCGGTCAATTTTCAAAAGGTTCAAGAAGGCGAGGTTGTTCAATCATCCCAATCTCCGGCCAAGAAAAAGGTACTAAATTTTTGTAGTTTTTTTTGAACATAGTTTTCAGAAACGGTGCAAATCGTGGAAAGCATTATTTATTTATAAAACATGATTTATTTAGTGCCTAATAAATTTCAATTTCACTTTCATGACTGAAAAGAAATTATTTCAAATCAATCTGAACAAGATCAAACGAAAAGCTTTCCACTGAGCGAAATTTTGAAACTTCCGTGGAAGTTACTTATCCATGCTTTAAAAAAACCGAAAAACTTACCTCTGTCCGAACAACAATGTCGACTTCGTCTCAGCTTCATTGAAATGCGAAGGCGATGCGCAAATAATAACAGTGGTTCGCGAATTTCCTCCCAACGATTCTTGCAAGATACGTGTCAGTTTCGAATCACGATATGGTACGTGTGATTTGGTTCCTTCGGCCAACGCCGAAATGACGATACCGAGCGCCGTCAAAGATTTGTTGATGTTTTTGGCTTCTTCGAGAACAGTTCCTTGTGCTCCAGTTTTACTGACTTTTTCGGAACCAGCCAAATCGACAAGATACAATTTTCCGGTCAATTGTTTTTTGGTGGTTTGATGCTCTTGTTTGACAGTGATTAAGAAGACCGAGTGAGAACGAGAAGAGTGTTCGTTCATGTCTGAAATTTGTAAGGTTGTAGTTTTTTTAGGTTTTCGTTTTTATTTTAAAACTATATAAAAATAATATAGTATGAAGTATTTTCTTTTCGATGTTTCACTTATGGAATTAAAAAAAACACTTACTTGTTACAGCAACCATTCGATTCGATTTTCCGTCTTCAATCGCTTGAAGAACTTCATCCGGCGATCCAACGAATCGTTCAGTCGCTCCTTTCACATAAGGCACTCGCATTTTATCTTCATGAATCGATAAATTCACTTTCTCTGGATCTAACAAATCCCGAATTCTCTCATTATAAATCTCATAATATGAAACTTTGATGTGGAATTGTAGCTCAGTGTCCATGTTGTATATGTGATTGAAAATATCGGCGACGATACGTGGAATAATACCCGATAGATTACCATCGCCAATTACTCCTTCCATGGTGTGAGTTTTACCGGAAGATGTTTGTCCGTAAGCGAAAACAGTTCCATTGTAACCAGAGAGCACATCTTGTACAATGTGATAGGCGGCACCTTTGTAGACTTGCTCTTGGGTTGTGTTGGGTTTGAAGACTTTATCAAAGACATAGACTTTTCCCTGAAAAATAGAACTTTCTTATTTTTAAGTTCTATATCTTTAATTTAAATTTTTCTGAAAATTTTGGTCAAAAATGCCGCGTGGAAGATCTACTTCCCCTTTCGATAGTTATTTAATTACTCCATTATTTAGTATCTCTTTTTATTGTATGTACAATCGGTCAGCAGGTGTGTCATCATATATCCCCTTTTTATTATAATAATGAAAGGGACAAATTTGCATTTATGAAACGAGAAAATAGATACATATTTGCATATTTTTTCACCCGACAACAAAAAAAAAGAACTTACACCTAATGAAATACTATCCTCCGACGGGAATTTTGGCAGAAATCGATCGGCATTTTTCTCTTCTGTTTTGTTGAGTGGACGGATACGACAGAAGACCTAACTTTTGATGATTTTTGGCAATAGAGTAAAGCTTAGTAATTACCTGAACTCCGCACTCGGCTCCGTCAGTTCGAGGTTCCATTTCCCCTTTTTATGATTTTTACCCGAATATTTGACTATTTGTTTCTGCAACAACAAAACATAGAGGAAAATCAATAACGAAACAAAAAATGAGTGCGAACTATTGCGAAATACTATTGACATTTTCTCAAAAAAAAGCATAAAATAAAAATTTGGTGAATACTCATTTCCTGAACAAATATGGTCATCAATACAAAGAATGATTAATGTGACAGATGGCGATGAGATAATGTCAATTTTGGTTTGAATCAAAAAATCGATTTGGATGGGAATCAAATATGGAAATGAGAGAAACAATTGTTTGTTGGAACAAACATCGCTGAAAAAAAAAGACAAATCCAAACGAGATTGGGTCTTCACGCGAAAAACAAAATATTACAATGCACCTTGAATTCTACAGTAAAATTTCGCAATGCAATTTTTGTTTTGCACGTTAAAAATGAAACTCAAAAGCTAGAAAAAATTAAAAACGGTCGGTGCAAACAAAACAAAAAGCTGGTGCTCCTTCTTGAAACGAGAAACATAAAACGAGAATGAAAAAGTGAGAGAGAGACGATTATACCATGTGGTAAGAGACGCAGAGAATCGTCTCTTCATTTCGCCAACTCTTTCGGCTAGTAGCCAAATGGACGGCCTCATCGACTGGTTGGTTTGTGGGGCGGTTGTCAAACATGTATAGAAAGAGGAAAGAGGAGTGAGTGAGAGCGGATGAATGGAATGAATATACTAGTGCTAGTGCACACACAACACACACTCACAGTTGTCTGTCTCTGGGTCTTGGGACGAATGAAAAAGTCATTTCGATTCGGAGGAGGACAAAGTAATTACACATACATACATACATATACCACAACAATAACTACAAAACTGTCGTGTTTACCACCATAATTAATGTAACCTTACATAGGATACTGTAATCAATAGTGGTTCATTTTTGACTGTTATACTCTCTTGTTGATTTCGGGCAAATACATTTTCAATTCTGCTGCTTGAGATTATCGCTGCGAGAAGATTTCAGTTTACAATCCACGTTGGTTTTCAAATTTCGGGCCTAAAATTGAGAACTAATTTGTTTCTAAATGCGGGACAAAGGATCCACGTGGAAGTGTAGTTCCATTGTTTTTGACAAAAGTTCGATTTGTAGAAATCTAAAATTGATTTCGAGATTTCCCATAATCTTTCACATAAACTCAATTTGAATTATTTTCAGTCAGTTAAACAGAAGTGGATATTTTATCTCATAAAATTTCTGAAAATGTACTTCTTCAGTAAAAGATCCATGTGTTGTTTCACATTTCAGAAAATCTTCTAAAAACTACTTCAAAAAATAAATGTTTCAATTAATGATGTACTTATTATTATGTCTGGCGGTTATATTTTGCAGACAACGATTGAATTTTTTTGTGTCTTTTAATCAATTAAGTGCCAGCCAATTGCGCGAAACCTGAAATAGAATTTTATCCGAAACATTTAAGTTCTTGAAGGATCGACAAAAATTACTCCAAATTAAGTATAAATCTTTAGCATTTACAGGTAATCTTCATTTTCAGAATCATATTTCTGGCTAATAATATTTTGTCGTAAATTTAAAACCCAGTTTTTTTCTCAAATATTCCAAGTTCTAATTTCGCTGTCAGAAAACCCACCAAAAACAAAATCTGTCTTTTTTTTGTTCAAATAATCTCTGAACATCTCGCCTAATTTTCTCTCTCTTTTCTATGGTCAAAAAAAAGAAAAGAATTTCGTAACTTTTATAAAAACTTTAAAATGACACCAAAGAAAAAACTGGGGGATTTTCACCAATTCCGATCACCATAACCGTATCCATCGAGAACACCATTGGACGACGAAGTTTGACCGTTTTGTGATTCTGAAAAAAATGAACATTTTGTTTGTTGTTGTTGTTTTTGTTATTGTGGCTTTTGATGTGTTGTAAAAAATTTCTAAAATTTTGATGTTACACTAATTTAGAAAGAATAAGAAAAAGTAGTATAAAAGTGGGCCTAATTGGTATTTTTACCATCATTTCCTGGTAACAGAACAAACGGAGATGGACGTCGAGCAAAGAGTGAAAGCTTATCGCTTTGTCGCCTATTCGGCTATCATGTTCTCAATTGTCGCAGTTTTGTCAGTTTGTGTAACTCTTCCAATGGTCTATAATTATGTCCATCATGTTAAAAGGACTATGAATTCGGAGATTGAGTTCTGTAGAACTTCTGCGAAAGATATCTGGAGCGAGGTGAATGATTTGAAGACTGCTAGCAACAGAACTCGTCGTCAAGCTTACAACGAAGGAGTTGCTGGTGGCGGAGCTCAACAAGCTCGCGGTGGTTGTGACGCTTGCTGCGTTCCTGGAGCTGCCGGTCCCGCTGGACAACCTGGTAACCCAGGTCGACCAGGTAAACCAGGAGCACCGGGAGCCCCGGGCAACCCAGGACGTCCACCAGTTCAACCTTGCGAGGCTATCACTCCTCCACCATGCAAGCCTTGCCCACAAGGCCCACCAGGACCTCCAGGTCAACAAGGACCAAGTGGAGATGCCGGAAGACCAGGTTCACCAGGATCGCCAGGAAATGACGGACAACCAGGAGGTCCAGGAAACAAAGGACCACCAGGACCATCGGGACAACCGGGACAACCAGGAGCACCAGGAAACCCAGGACAAGACGGACCATCTACACCTGCATCACCAGGAGCTCCAGGACCACAAGGACCACCCGGACCAAAGGGACCACCAGGACAACCAGGAGATCGTGGAAGAGACGGGCAGCCAGGTACTCCAGGACCAAAAGGACCATCCGGACAACCAGGTCAAGCGGGACAAAACGGAAATCCAGGGCAACCGGGACAAGCCGGAAATCGTGGAGGCTCTGGAGAAAAGGGAATCTGCCCAAAGTGAGTTTCGACTTAAAAATAATGAATGAAAATGTGCATTTTTCAGATACTGTGCCATCGATGGAGGAGTTTTCTTCGAAGATGGATCACGCCGTTAATTTTGCATTTAAAATTTCTAATAAATATGTTCTACCGGAATTTCTCTTATGTTTCGACTTTAGAAACTGCCTCTCTTTTATTCATGCTTGGGGTGAAAATCAAAAAGGTAAGATTTGATGAGAAGCCAGGTGATTTCAAATTGATCGTGGGATATTGGTTCGAATCGAACCAATACAAAAACCGTTCGATGGTTTTTCTATTTTTTTGTCTTTTCCAAAACACGATTTTAAAAAATCTCACCAACAAGTGGTCTATATCCTACGCCAGTCATCAAATCAGTGGTGAATCTTCTCGCACTATCTGCGCTTTGCCGAATTTGTTCGGGTGTGGGTGCAGAACTATACCCAGCATAACCATGTGACCTTTCCGAATCTGCTCGTGTTTCTTCTTCTCTTTTTCGCTGTTCGGCCATCTTGATGCTTTCTCGAAGTATCGCGCGTCTCACAAACAATCTGACGTCCTGGAACATGAAACTGACTTTGAAAACATTAAATGTGTGTATCTTACCCTGACGATATGACTGTTCTTGATACAATCGTCCACTGCTTCGTCTGTTGTGAATGTCAAAATGCAAAAATGTAAAGGTCCTTCGGAATCGCTGACAAATTCAACATCGGTAATTTTTCCATATCTTCCAAACGTTGTTTTCAGTTCTTTCGGTGTTAATCGTTCTAATGGGTAAAATGATACAAATAATCTTTTTGACTGGATATTGCTGGTACTAGGATCATCATTTTTAGCTAATTGTACAGTGACTTCTAGGCCATCTATCACGTGGTCCTCTTTCTCCATACATTGTTTAAATCCTTCCATGAAAACGTAAGTGATAAATGCGTAACCACAACAAGTTTTTCGTTTTTGTTTGAGAAAGGCATCACCTTCCCCTATTTTTTCTGAGGAAATACATTTTTAATTTGAAACAAAAAAAAATTGAACTTACTAATGTAATCTTCAAAGCTACCGTGCTTGTTTTCATCATACTTTTCAACATCTAATTCGTCATCTAAAATTTCTTCATCATCTAAAACAGGTTCATATCTAATTGAAGAACGTTTTTCGATTTCCTCATCATCAGGACCATAATCGAGAGCCTGAAAATTGAGAAGATTTTTTAGCAAACCAAAAAAACTCACATTATATCGAGGTGGGCGTGGAACAACACATTCATACAATTCTCCAAATGTTTCAAAGTATTTTTTCAATGCTTCTTCAGTTGTGAAAGCGCTCAAACCGCTGATAAATATTCTTTTAACCATCAGAGAAGCAAAAAAAAAAACAAAATTCAAACCTCGCTCGTAAATCGACACACACATACACACATAGTGTCTCCCCACAGTAATTGCCGAGTGTGTGTCTTGCACCGACATACCCTGCGCGACAGGCCGCGAGCGAGCGGCTTTCATTTTTTCGATTCGCAGCGATTTTTTCGGCTGGCCGCGATTTTTTCGCTCTACCAAAAGCCGAAACCTATTCCTGGAGCTAATTATATGCGTGACAAGTATTTTTTGGCCAATTATTTTTAACGAGAAAAAACGAGCAAAGCACGAATTGAAAGGTAGTTTCATTTTGCAGGTTTTCGACATGCGAAGTCGACGTTTTTTCAGTTCTTGTAAATGGCGAAACGCTCAAATGATGCGTTTGGTGGTGATGATTCGCCAACGCATGAAGATTCTAACGATGGAGGCGTTAAAAGGCGTAAGATCACGTTTGAATCTGTTCGGTTACCGGCAGTTAGCAATGTGGTTAGTTCTTGAAACTTGTATCACTATTTAAAATTTCGATTCTTCAGAACGACATAAATAATCGCGCTATTAACTACAAAGCCGCAAAATTAGCGCAACAAGTTAAATATAAAAATATGAAAATTGCTGAATTGGAGCGTGAAAATGAGCGGCTGAAACGACGACAGGAAACTGATGAACTAAATTGTTACAGACATCATCGAATTGTTACAGACGTGAGTATTTCATATAAAATTCTGTGAAGAGTTTAGTAAAAAAAATATCGTTATTAATTTAGCAAAATAAATTACAATGCAAAAATATTTATCATGGACACTCAATTAAATCAGATACGGCATCTCATGAACACTCTAGTCATGCTAAATCAGTTTCCATATTTTGCAGATGGAATCTCAAGTCTATAATGCTATGCGATCGGAAATCGATTCCGTAGTCAAACTCGAAGACGATGAGGATAGTTTAGCACCATCCGACTTGCTTCAAGTAGATTTTGAACAATTGGAGAACCATTACAGCAAACAAGGCTTGAAAATGTGAGTTTTTTCCCGAAGAAAAAGCAAATAATTGAAACAAAAATCGTTTCCCTAGAAACACATTAAATAATCACTAAAAAATATCCCGTCACAAATTCCATTTCCATCTTTGTCGTGTAATATATTATATTTTCTTTCAGAATAAAGTTCTTCCAATTCCTTTCACAAAGTCGTCAGAAGCGTGTCGATCGTCAGAAAACATTCAGCAAAAAGTTGACGACGTTTATTGAAAGTGAGTTTTCTTTTTCAAAATTATATGAAATAATCTCAAAACGCTAAAAATTATGCTCCGTTTTCAGTATAAACTTCCGTGAAGTTTAGAAATATATTTCGAATGAGAAAAACGTGATTTACTCCAAAGAAAGAGTCGACAATATGAGAACCTAAAAAACATTTTATTCAAAAAATTTTTTTGAAACAATTTAAAAAGGTACTTTTCTAGTCTAGATTTATGCGTTATTTACTCGAAAAACTATGAGGATTCAAAAAAAAACCGATCGCGGTTGGTTTTCCAGCATCCCAAAGTTTATTGATCCCAAATTGTTCTCTAGTCGTATTCATTTTTCAGTCTACAAATTTTTGAAACTCTATTGCGAGCAATTCTGGAGTTTACAGAATCACATATTCTCGCATAGAACATTTGATTCTAATAAAGACTCTGATTATTTTGATTTATATAATATTTTCCCAACATTTTTTCTCAGATAATCCGTCAACTTCTGATGAAGCAACTCGTGAATTATGTTCGTACAATGCTCAAATAAGCGAAGAGAACTCAAAACTAGTGTCAGAGAATTCGCGCCTTCAACATGAAATGACTTCTTATCGATCAAAACTTCGTCAAAAACAAGATGAGCATGAAATTTTGCTGAATAAACAAGAAGAGCTCACACGAGAATTAGAAGACGCAAAATTTGAAGCTGACAAAATGATGAGGTTAGCCAATAAATATGAATCAAGGCTATGCACATTGGCCACCGAAATGAAAGCCGCTGCTGAGAATAGTGCAACCGCGACAGCGACGACGTTCGCTACGAATTCCACGACGGTAAACAGCACCAAGAAAATGAATGGTTCACATTCAAATGGTTCACCGACTGTAGATTCTGCAGGAAGCAAAGAAGTAGGTTTTTAAAATTGAACTAGTATAATTTAAAGAGTTTTTCAGCTCGAAGCTCTTCGAATAGAACGTGACGAACATGCTGAAAACGCAGCTCGACGGCTTCAAGAAATTTGCGATCTGAATGCCAAAATTCAAAAGCTAGCTCAAGAAATTGTCAGATACAAGAGTTCTGTAAGTTATTGGCTAATTTTTTTTTCCAATAGTATTCCATTGTTTTCCAGGAATCAATAATATCATCAGATAAAATCTATAACAGTGAAGAATACAAAAATCTCAAAAAGTATTATTCATTAGCGATGAAGGAGCTAGAACAAAAAAAGTGAGTTTTTAGCCATGTAAAAATGTGTCAATAAACTCAATTTATTTCAGCAAAATGTACGAAGATGTTGTGACTGAGAGAGATCGTATGAGAATTGTAGTGCATAATCGTCTAGCTACTGATCGTGAGAATCATGAAAAGGCGCAACAGAAAACGATGGAAATTAACGAAAAGACAAATAGCGAATACCAACAACTGAAACACGAATATGATATCTTGCGAACAGAGTTTGAACAAACTGTAATGCAAAATAGTAATTCTCTTGCTGTGAGTTTCTGTTTCTTGGCATTTAATAATTGTGGGAGCAAAACTTGTAAGAAAAGTGTTATGCGAGTGCTGTGACCTTTCAGCAAAAAGTTTTAAGAGTGTGTAACGTTTCTTCGATAGCGAACTAAATTATGAGTATCGTTTTTAGTTGAATCAAAGCATATAAAATTTCTATTAGAGCATTCCTGTTGTAGTATTGAACAAAAATGATTTCGAAAATGTAGGTGAATTCAACAGATGAATATGAATAATACTTAGAAGTTATTAAATATGCCAACTTGCGACGTGGTTTCGTTGCTACTCTTATTCCTTTCGTTAAAAAAAAAAAAAAACATCAGTAACAGTCCCTCGTATTCAACTTTTATCTCTTCGTTTTCTGCTATATCTCACAAGGGAGGTTCGCGAGCTGTTACTTTCAACTTTTTCTTAAAATTTGTACACATATGTAGTTTGACCTCTTGCTCATCATGGTATATTTTTATCCGCCGGAAATTTTTGTGAAAAAAGTTATGAATTTTGAACATTTTCCCATTACAATTCATAACTGTTATAAAATAAGGGCAACACACAAAATAAATAAATTTGTACTCACGTGTACATTTTTCAAAGGTAAATGCCTCATTTTTTACCTCAAAAATGGTCATGAAATAACTTTAATCTTCATAACTTTTTTCACAAAATTTTCCGGCGGATGAAAAATATATCATGATGATCAGGAGGCCGAACTTCATAAGTATACAAATTTTGAGAAAAAGTTGAAAGTAACAGCTCGCGAACCTCCCTTGTCAGCCTTTCCTATACTCTGATTACATGGTTTTTCATTTACAGGATGCTAAACAAGGCGATATCCGACCAATTATGTCTGCAATGAAAACCCAAAATCATGTTCTGAAACAAGAGGTGGCGAAATACAAAAAGAAGTGGAAAGACAGTGTCAATCATTATTCCAAGGTATTTTCACACATTGAACCATCGTCACACGAGATACTTTTCAGACCCAACGTGAACATGATATCTTGAAAAAGAAAATGGACAACAGTTTGGTTTTGTCGTTGAATGATTTGAATCGAGAAGATTCACTCCAATCGTCTGAACCGAATAGTGAAGATGGAGAATATAGTAAACATGAGGTGGGATTTTTCAATTTTCAACACTTGATTTCAATTAAAATTTTGAAGTTCAACCGATTAAAATCCGAAAACGACGTTATGAGAAAAGAGATGCGCGCTCAAGGAAACATTGATCGTAGTGAGAAACATAAGTTTTTCGAAAAAGAACTGCAAACCAACATGGGCCAAAAGTTGGCAGAACTCGAACGGCTCAGAAAAGATAATGAACGGTTTGAAATGACGGAAAAGGCTTTGAGTGACGAATTGGAAAGTATCGGACAGGCGTTGGAAGAACTGCAAGAACAAAATGGTGTATTGATAAATGAGAAACGATTGAAAGAAGAGCAAGTGATGGCATTGCTAAATGAGAGGATTGCGGAACGATCGAAGATCACAAAGTTGCATGAAGAAAATGTGAGTGGTTTGAAAATAGTGACTATAAATAGAAATTACTGCAACCTGCGTCCGTTTGCTCGGCGAGGACTCATGTTCGCCTGGCAAAGAGGGTTCACCCGCTGATTAAAGATTTAGGAATCTCCGCCTATAGTTCGCCACTCTTGGAAAATTTTTGTGAATACGAACACTGGCGTTGTTCAAAACATCCGACAAATTTTAGGTTGGATTATAACTTTAAAATTTTGAAAAAAAAATCATTTTCTGGATTATAACTTGAAAATTTCACCGATTAGGTCTCGGATGAAAAAATACTTCCTATGAAAATGATGGATCTTCCCAATGGAACTTTTATACCAGTTTTATGTATAATATCATGTCGATAAAGGTTATTTCAATTTGACCTCTACGAATTTTTCATACATACTGAATTTTCTGAAAACTGTTGTGGGGTGTAGCAATCGTATAACTTCATATTCCTCAAAAAAATAATTCCAGAAAAGTTTGCTCAATGCAAAATTGGCGATTGAAAGCTCAAGTACGATTCTTGATTACGAATTGCAAACTTTGCGGAGTGAAAACGAGGCACATGTCAAGAATATGGAATTGAAGACATTGGAAAATTCGTAAGTTGTTTTTTGTTGCAAAAAAGCTTCTCTAACATGAACGTTTTTAGGAAAATTACTATTGCTCTTGAACACCAGCGCAAAAAGATTCAGGAAATTGGTGTTTCTCGAGATGATTGGCAAATTCGATACGAAAAACACGATACACAACTAAAACATGTTCAAGAGGTAGTTCTTTTAACGATGAAAAATGTTTGACTACAGTGTTTTTTCAGTTGTTGAATACAAAAACGGGACAATACGAGTCAGTTTCGAATAAGAAGAATCGATTGGAAGAAGAGAATAGTCAACTGAGGTGAGGGCAAGGTTTTCATATTTTTTTGAAGTTTAATTTTTTTAGGAAGAAGTACGACCGGGTCCAGAAAAGTGAGAAATACGGAAGTACGGATGCCGTTTTAGTGGAAGAAAATCGACAATTGAAAGAAGTGTTGACTTGCCCGTCGTGTAAAACAAAACAGAAAGATTGTATCATGTTGAAATGTTTTCATTTCTTCTGTGAATCTTGTATTAAAACAAGGTGAGTGTTTTAGTTTCAAAATCAATTTCATATCATATCGATCTTTTCATTGCAAATGTAAAACATTGCCACTTCATAATTTTTCGTTATTCTACTCTACACTCCAATTTTGATAAAACTTACAAATATTAAAATTTGCTCTGAGCTTTTCCAAAAATGAAACGAGTTTCGCATCAATGTTTCATATAACATGTAATTCAATTACAAATTCCTGTTTCCACTGACTCCTTTTTTTCTAAAATTCAAACTAGTTAAATATCTCAATTTCAGATACGATACTCGCCAACGAAAATGTCCGAAATGCAACAGCGGCTTCGGTGCCAATGATTTCCATCGAGTATTCCTCTAGAAACTCCTCATAGCACCCTATAATTTCTTGCAAAATAGAATATCTCATGTGCCCTTTTTGATGTGTGTACCTAAAAAGTGTCTTAACTGTATTCATTTACTCTCTTATCAAATCTCTTAAAAACGTGGATTTCGAAGCCACACAGAACTAGAATTTCCGATTTTTGACACTGGTATAACCATGTGTCGAGGAAAATAAAATAGTTTTGTGAAGTTTCCAAATTCCACGTGTTGTACCTTTTTCTTGTTTCAAAAATATTTGTTTTAGGAACTTTTGACCGATCTTCTTTTTCTTGTTTTCCTCTTTTCCATACTGGTTTCTTTTATTTTTACTCTTATTTTTAGTGCTACTTCTTTATTTGAAACATACGGTATAATAAAAGTGTATTAATTCGTATTAGTTAGGACCCCTTTTATATGTAAAAATTAGACCTGGATGATAATTTAGCGAGTTCTATTACAATCTTTATTAATTTATAGTTCATCATGGTCTGTATTAGCACCTCCTCCGCCTTGCATGAATGGACATCCACCAGTTGGAGTAGATGGAAGGGTTGGCTTCGCGAATGGCTGAAATTGGAGGATTCTGAAGTTTTAATTTGAAAAAAAAACTCACATCGGCGTCTAAGAACAAGGTATGATCTGGTAGAACTATTGATTCTTCAAATCCGAATAATTTATTGATTTTTCCTACTTGTAAATAGCGAAGAGGGTGAGCATCTTTAGTGGAGAGCACTTCTGAAATATGAGATCAATTCGTTCTGTTGGCAAGAAATGGGGAGAGCTCACTATCAGGCTCAGAAGTTGAAGAGATCTGGATGAGTTTGAGCAAATGATCAGGGCATCTTGGCTTGGGTGAATCGATCAAATGGATTCGGTCCTGAAGTTCATAGTGAGCTTCAAAATACACATATTTTATATATATATATATACTAACCTTATTCAGTACCACAATCGAATCCTTGTCCTCTTTGACACCCAAAAGCTCTAAAACCTTTTTCGTAGCCTCATCTCTTCTTATTTTCACAAAGTTATACAATTTTCTCGCATCTTGACGTGTTGCCAATTTTGCAAAGTGCTCATTATCTTCACCGACTTGAATTAGAATTGTTCGTTTTTGCCGCAAAAGGAGGTCTGTTGTAAAACCATCGGATATGTCAATGATTGTTGGAAGAGATGATGATGTGATGAATTGGAGTATTGAGGATGGATCGAAACGACCGGAGTATGAAGAACGTTTTTGTTTTTCGGTGAAACGATAGGTGTTGATTGAGGAGTCAGAGCTGTAAAATGAGGATGAGTATGGTATGAAATTGCTATAAAAGCGAGTAATAAGAAGACTATTGAAACAGAGAACTTTGAGAATTAATCAAAAATGTTGGATATTTATTAAACAAATTTTGGGCTATCAAGCTCTTTAGTATAATTGAAACATAACTGATTCATTTTTATTTTTCAAACAAGTTCTTTATTTTGATGAGCAAATCAAGTTGAAGGAAATAATTCTTTCGAAAATTTCAGGCAAATATTTTCATATCGAGTAGAATTTTAAAAAAATGTGTTGATTTTTTAAGTGAATCGAAGAACAAAGCAATTCAAAGGCAGAAGAAAATAATAATACATGGAGTTTCAAAAATGTTCGATTTTTCTCCACACGGAACTATCCAAAGTTTCAAATTGTTTTTTATAACCCACAGTGAAAAAAAAGTAATTTTTCTTCAGAAAATATTAGTTACGGACTTTCCCAAAATAAAAAACATGTTTCTGCAAAAATGGGAGGAGAATGTCGTGTCTGAAAATGGCAATGGTCCGCACACTAAATGTGCGCTCTTGCCGCACAGTTTTCGGGAGAATATTTTTAAAAATTTTGAAATATTTCGTGATATTATTGGCTAAATATCCGCAAACTCGTTGATTTGGTGTGGAAAATGAAGAATATATTCCGATTTATAATCAATACACTGATATCTTTCTCCAAAACTGTTCAGATTACACATAAAACGTTATTTTTCCATTTTTTTGCCAAATTTTGTGAAACATGGAATATTCTTTCTGTCAGGTCGTAAAATGTGCCAGTTTATGTGATTGTTGTCCACGGATGACTTCTTTTTACCTGGTAGTTTTATTTACACTCAACTGGAACAAGAAAACAAAAAAAAAGTCAATTTTGAATTTCGCGCAATTGTGTGCAAACACCGCCTTAAAAACCGCGGTAAAAAAAAAATACTTTTTTTTTGCCTGTGATAACCAGGTTCTTAGTATTTTTTCCTACTAGTCCAACATGTTCGAAACAAAGAAATTTCGAACATTAATCATTTGAAACGTATAGGGTAACGGTTATTCAATCAGGCTGAAGTAGTTCTTCGCGTTGGGTTTTGCATGATCTTGTGAATAGAAAAGTATGAAATAGTATTCAGTAGATCGACATAAGTCTCTATCGGATCAATCAAACGAACACGAAAAAATAAAGATTAGTTGAAATAGTAAAGATCAAATTTTTATCTGTACATTTTTTCTGGGAATTTTTGTCTACATTGAATTTTCACAAGCCATACGATGTGAATTTTTCAGTTTTTGATCGTAATCAGGATTTTAGTTTCGAAATTTTCTCCAAAATGTTCTGTATCAGTACATGATTATTGAGACAGGAAAATTTAGATAAATATTGTTTTTCAAAATTTCAGGAGTTCTATTTAACAAACTCACTTTTCACTGAAATAATGTGACAGATAATATCTTCCAGCCAACTTCTCCGCAGCAATCTGATAATGCTTGAAATTTGGATCCTCAGAACTTCTGAACACCCCAATCGTCACCGCTTGTCTCCTTTTACCCTGCCAGAATCCTTTCTTCACTTCTGCCAAGTCTTCAACTTTCACACTATTCTCATTGGATATTCTAGAAACAAAATATAAAAGGAGTTTCTTTTTTTTGCAAAAAAAGATAACTCACAATTCCACCCATTGCTCATATTCTCCAATATTTCCAGTTTTTCCAATATTCACACCATTTCGATAAGCGACAACGGTATTGAAGTCTTCTGAATTCAATCCATGGCAAAAATCGGGAGTTTCGTGACAAGACACGTGAGCAAGAACTGCATTGTCGGATTGGAAGTTTTGGGCAAAATCTGACCAGAGGTTGAATGTGTGAAGAGAAACCATACGATCTGGAAAATGGAAGGTTTTTAGAATAATAGAATTCAAGGCGAAGTTTCAAAGTTTTTTCACTGTTTCAAAAATGTATGATTTATGAAATTTGCTTCAACGTTGTATCGTTGTGTCGCATTTCTTCTAGTGTTTTTTATAACACCAATATAGCATATAATACGTCATGTCAGCGCAATGAAAAATAGCAATTTGCGAGGTTGAGAGAGACGCAGAGAAAAGTTCTCCGAGAGAAGTACAACAGTGAAAGCTTCCATGGTCGACTGGTTAACGGGCGTGTCTTTGAATCGAACGACGGCGCCGAGCTCTGGTTCGATTCCCCCACGCGCCAAACTTTTTTATTATTTTTCTTTTTTTTTTCAAATTACATTTTTTTTACAACGTTCTCTTGTCAGATACTACTCTCACAAATATTTTGAATACATTTTTGAGTTTCGAAAACACATTAAACTGTAATTTGAAAAAAAAAGAAAAAATAATAAAAAAGTTTTGGCGCGTGGGGGAATCGAACCAGAGCTCGGTGCCGTCGTTCGATTCAAAGACACGCCCGTTAACCAGTCGGCCATGGAAATTTTCACTGTTGTACTTCTCTCAGAGAAATTTTCTCTGCGTCTCTCTCAATCTCGTCAATTGCATGCTGACATGACGTGCCATACCAGTACTGTAACTATCGGAATTTAATTATTTGTTTTTTGAAATAGAATTTTGAAGTTTCGAAAAAAATTATTCTTTCGCGATTTTTTGAAATAGTCTTGATGTTGTCCTAAATGTAATTTCCATTTTCCAAGTTTTGCCAGGTAACTTTTTGTGGCCTGTTTTATGCGATGTTCAAAGCTGAAAAAAAACCGAAAAATCAGCGAAAAAAAACGTTCAAAGCACTCTCTCTGTTTCACACACTATTTCGTTCAATCGCGTCGAGACCTCGTTCAGTGCTCTCGAGAGAGTGTGTGGAACAGAGAGAATCAGGCGGAAGCTTTGAACGTTTTTTTTCGCTGATTTTTCGGTTTTTTTTCAGCTTTGGACATCGCATTAGGTATACAGGTTAGAGAAATACTGTAAAATGTAAAAACATTACTTTATGAGTGTCAAAAACCGTAAAATATCGTAAAATACCTTTTCAAAGCGTACTCTTTATTGACACTGAGTTTATGTACGTATGAAGAAAGTGAACCGAAAAAGCTTCAACAATTGAACAAACTATTAAAACATACTTTATAAACAAAAACTGTTCAAAACCTAACAGTGAAACATTCGATTTTATTTTTTTGTTATTTTTTGGTGAATTTTGACGAATTAAGTTTCCGAAATTCTTCAATTCGGTAAAAAAAACGGTCAGCCTAATAAGTTGAAAATCACTATCACAGGGATATTACAGTTTTGTTTACCTATTTATCAAATTAGTGAACACTTCTTTGGGACTCGATTTCAATAGATAAGTTTTACACTTTAAAAAATGCTTACATATAGTAAACAAATGAAAAGTGGACTGAGGGATTCATTCATATTTCACTGTGAAGAAGGTGCATAATCACTTCAAAATAAGATGGATTTTTTTAGTTGAAACATCCATGTGAGTCTAATAACCTTTTTCCAATTCATTGATTCATTGTTATTCATTCGAATTTATGAAATAACTTTTTTGAAAAATGTTTTTTCTCAAAATCCCTCTTTTCCCAGACAGATCGGGGAAAAAACGGCAAGCGTGTCGCAAGGCTTTTTCCTTGTCGCAAGCTTGCGGCAGCTTGTCGCAAACTTGCGACACATTTTTTCTGGCGCAAGGGTGTCGCAAGCCGTGCAGTAGTTTTGCTGCTAGATGTCGCAAAGCTTGCGACTATTGGCGCAAGAACACCGCAAGCCTTGCGACAGCCGAATGTCGCAAGTTTGCGATAAATTGCCGCAAGTTTGCGACAAACTGTCGCAAGCTTGCCGATTTTTCCCCGAGAGATGAAACATTTTTTCTTGATTTTTTTCGATAGGTTATGGGTTGATTGTATGTTTCTTTTCTTCCTCATGGTTTTCAACAAACGCTGACAATTGATCGTGAAATTCGGCGTGTGCAGATTCAAAAAAGTTCACGACGTAATTTCGCATAATTTAAAAAAAAAATTTTTTGTTTTCTTTTGTTGCAATCTAACTTGAAACCTGAAATAATCAAAACCAAGTTGAATGAAAAGAAAAATAAAGTGATATGTTTTCACGTTTTTAATACAAAATTCTAAAAACCCAACAAATTTAGGTCACATATAGGGTCATATGTCAAACCACGTTGAGTTGATCATTTCTCGAAAATGGGTGAGGAACAACAACTCGTCGAAAAACCGTTAATAATTAACGATGATCTTACTGTGAGTCTAAATATCTCTGAGATTACTGTAGGTAGCATGATTTTTTTGCAGGAGAAGTTTCCGCTTCTCTCGGCGGCGTTGAAAAAGAAGACGGCAAAAAATGATGTTCAAATTTGGCGAGAAACTGCGTTTGGAAAGTATCGCAATGTTATTTGTGTCGTTTGTAATGAGTGGATTTGTTCGAGAAATCGGTTAGTTTTGGGGTGGAAAATAGTAGTTTTTGAGAATAATAGAGAGAATGTTGAGTTTTTTTTTCACTGTTTCAGAAATTCAATAAATTGATTGACTAGAAGAAGATTTTGATAAAAGAATGATTACTGCGAAAAGTTTAATAGAAGAGTTTTTGAAATATAAAAATTATTTAAAAAAAAACAAGATTTCAAACAAAAAATTGTTTATGTATTTGAATTTTTTTACCAATCAGTTATGGTTTCCTTCAGCTCAAAAATTACATAATCTAAAATAAATTTTGAAAATACCTCAAGATGACGTCATACTTTTTTAAATTTCAATATACAATAATTATCTTCGAAATTCTTTTTTTTTTAAACTGTTTTGGAGGGTTCTCAAGTATGGTTAACTGATGAATCTTCGATGAATTCAAATTTCTATTTTTAAAACTTCACTGTTTCAAAATACATTTTTGAAAAATAACTAGGAAAATTAATTGTTCAAAATCCGAATATTTAGCTTGAAGAAATTTCAGAGAAAAATCAGAGAGAAAAGTGTTGAAGGCACCTAACCAATAGGAAGAATTATTTCATCCATTAAAAAACGGAAAGTCATACGAATAAGCTTGTTTGCTCCATTGAGAGAAAATCGTTTGTTTTTACTACGGTCTGTGAACATTTGCTTTTGTGTGCAATCACGACAAAAATGCGGCAAATTTACTGGGTTTGAGCGATTTTGAAAAAAGATCAAATTCAATTTCTTTTCAAAAGTGTTTTTAATCATTGAAAAATCATGAGAAGACGAAAAAAATGTTTTAATATTGTCGGGACGAAAATATTAGAGCCTTGGAAGAGAACCAATATGGCCTAGAAAATGCCGACAGTACACTTCACGATAGATCAAAAAAGTTTTCGAGTCTGATAATATAATAAAATTTCAATTTTAGTTTAAAATTTAGGATTTGGCACGATTAAGACGATTAAGATAAGAAAATGTTCAAATACTCTAAAAAAAAAACAATCCTTTATTTTTTTTTTGTGAACATTCGTGAAGTTTAAGAAATACAAACAGAATAACTTTTTCAGACTCAAAACTTTTTTTGATCTTTTTGAGAGGGAAAGTGTACTATCGGAATTTTCTAGGCCATATAGGTTGTCTTCCAAGGCTCTAATTTTTTCGTCCCGACAATAACTAAAAAATGAATCCCAGTGTTTTTAAGTGATAAAATATTATTCCTTGTTTCAGTAATTCTATAAGTTCAAGCACTAGTTAACATCAAACCGCGAGTTCAATTTAAAAACGGGAATAAATGATAACTCAATTTAAAAAATCATTGATACTTCGTTGGTGCCTTCCG
Organism: Caenorhabditis sp. 38 MB-2015; assembly: GCA_900536415.3. NCBI lineage: Eukaryota > Metazoa > Nematoda > Chromadorea > Rhabditida > Rhabditidae > Caenorhabditis > Caenorhabditis quiockensis. The sequence continues at coordinate 26,318 of LR548905.1, forward strand.
CTACAAGATTATTATAATCTTCTCTCGTCTGTTACAAACATTTTTATCTTTGCAGAAAAGGTCACATTGAGTCTCACCTCAACTATCGTCCATTCAAGTGTTCTCATTGTGAATACTCTTGCCGACGTGAGATTTTCATGCGTCAACATATCAAATCAAAGCATAAGGAATTGGTAGGACAAGTTGTGTGTTTGAATATACCGAATGATGATATTGAAAATGAGTGAGTTTTCTAGATAAAATATTAGTTCATAAATTGGGAACATTAGGAATACGTTTTCGAAAATATGTCCATTAACATGAATATTCAAAAAAGTGTTGTTTGAAACTTCTGAAACAGTAACGGATAAACTTCACGAGGCAAAGTAAGAGATTAGTTTTTTTTCAAAATTCAGAAAACCGAATCCACTAAATGAAGATGTTCTTTGTGATTTTCATAAATTAGAAAAATGACTACAAAGGAAAACATGTCTCTAACAAGGGAGGTTCGCGAGCTGTTACTTTCAACTTTTTCTTAAAATTTGTACACTTATAGAGTTTGACCTCCTGATCATCGTGGTATAGTTTTTATCCACCGGAAATTTTTGTGTAAAAAGTTATGAATTTTTAGACATTTTCCCATTACAATTCATAACTTTTATAAAATAAGGGCAGCACAGTAAATAAATGAATTTGTATTCACGTGCTCATTTTTCAAAGGTAAATGACTCATTTTTTCTTCAGAAAATGGTCATGAAATAACTTTAATCTTTCATAACTTTATTCACAAAAATTTCCGGCGAATAAAAAATGTACCACGATGATCAGGAGGTCGAACTACATAAGTGTACAAATTTTGAGAAAAAGTTGAAAGTAACAGCTCACGAACCTCCCTTGTAAGAGCGTTCAATTTTTGAAACAGTGATTTATAAAATCGCTTTATATTTTGGAGAACTCGAGAAGAGTTTATTTTTTCAGATGTATCGTTTTAAGAAGATTAAATTTTAAAAATGTAGATAAACTAATTTTTTTCTGGGAAGTTTTTTATTCATGGGATATTACTGTTTCATCTGTGGTATTCATTTTTAGACCTAGAATCTGATCTTGATTCTGTATATGGTAGAGAATCATGTCATTAATGTTTTAAAACAAGAAACTGCAAAGAAAAAAATTCTCACCATCAGTTTTCTTCATAAAATTGGGGTTTTTAAATGAGACCTATACCCTTTGATCGATTTTTTCAAGAACATCCCGTTCTTCTTCTTTTTTTGCAAAATGAGATTCCTAGTGCATAATTTTAAGTCTTAAATTTCATACTGAAAAAAACAGAAAATGCTCGAAAAACCCATAAAAAACTGTCAATTATGGGATGGTATGCTAAACTATTTTCAACTCAAAATATACTGGATAGTTATTTTTTTTAATTAAAAAGTAAAATATTTTTAGCAGCACTTTTATTTTGAACCTTAGTTAGGCATCTAACGAATGACGTAGGTCTCGACTGAAAACTCTAGATTTTAAATTTTTTATTAAATTTAACATTTTTCAGAGTTGATCGTTTGGCTGAGGATTGTCTGACAAGTACTCAAAAAGCGGCGGTTCAAATTCTGACCACTCCAACTAGTGCGAATCACGCTGTTATGACAAATCGCCCCGTTCTCGTCATCCAATCTGTGCGCGAAATTCGAGCTCATGTCGTCAATCGAAATCGACAACGACGGACGTGTCGTTTGAACTTGGACAAAATTTTCAACTCGAAAAAACTTACTCATGTTCCAGAATAAGACAAATACATGTTTCGAATCGTTGAGCAGTGTGTCGAATTCGGCTGATGTTTTCAGCTTTTTCAGAGATTTTGATTCGGTGGCCAGGTTGGCGCCGGTTCGAACTTCGAGAAGGGCGGGCTCGATGAGGTTCAACTCGTTTGGCCCGAATTTTTCGAGAGATAGGTGCAGTTTTGGGGGCTTGCCAAGAGCCTGAAAATGATAATTGGGTTATTTGAAAACAATTACTGTTTCAAAATGAGTATAAATCAGGACAGCAGGAGAAATATTCATTTTTGCGTCGATTAATGTGTTTTTTTTTCTACAGTAACTTTACTGCTTTTATTGATTTTTCTTCAACAAAAAAGCGAAGATAATTTTTTGTTGAACGCGAAAGTATTTTTCTGTTTTGAACGGAATCATCAGACTGGTCATTATGAGCTCGACCACTCCGTGATGGCCCGTTTCTATCGGGCACAACCATGCTAAGCCCAATCGGTCTTATTCCAAAGGGACCGAAACAAACAGTCCGGCCCGTTTTGAGTGTGAACTGTGAAGCGAAATAATTGTTTTTTCTATCTATGAAGTTTTTTTTGTTTGTGAATTTTTTGAGAAATGATTATCAGATTTCGTTCTGAAAAAAAAGATTCTGATGCATTTTAGTTCAAAACAAGATTCAATTTTTTTTTAAATGAAAACGGAAGAATAGGAAATTTATATAGGCCGGAAAAGGTTTTTGTTTATTATTAGCTCACAAGTCATTTTCAATCAAAAGTGCAGTACTCCCTGACCTACCGTAAGCTCTTTTGTGGTTAGTGCTCGAATATAACCAACTTCCTTTTCTGCTTCTGGAGAGGCATATGCTATCAAAGAGTTTGGTGAGTGACGAGACAACGCGCTGAAAAAATTCTGATTTTCCCGCCGACGAGCTCGATAAATCTCACTCCAAAAGAGCCATTTCGATTGTAGCATCATTTTTCTCATTATTCTTCCTTTCGAAATGATACACAACTGCTCCGTTTTTCTCATCTTCCACTAGAAAATAGTTCCACGAGCCGGTTGTTGGGAATTCTTGACAACGAAAATGGTCGCTTGGTGAAGAGCATTCGATCTGAATTTCAAAGATTTCAACAGGTTTAGTTTGCTTCAGGGTTCCGATCCGGATCTTGCAAATCCGATTCGCTACTAAAAAAATGCCATTATCCGGTCTCAGTGTTGATCCAAAAATCTTTAGTAGATAAGGGAGAAAACCATGTGGGTTCTAAAAAAACTTAAGCGGTAACAAGAAAAATCGGTTCTGTAAAATCAGACTCTCGATCCATTTCGGAATGACCCGGATCACGACCCGATCCGTTATCGATCCGTTTTATTCGATCCGGATCGTGACTCGATCCGATTCTGATCCAATCTAATCATTATCCGGATCGAAATTCGGATCGTGACCTTTTTTTTCGAAATGCATTGATCAAATTAATTTCACGAATTAAAAAATGAAACGAATTAAAAAGTAGAAATGAATTCTAAAAACTGTTTTTCACGTCACAATATTTTCCCACTTATTTTTTCGTTCCGATCCGGATCGGAAACGTGACCCGAATTGAATAGATCGGATCAAAATCGGATCGAGTCATGATCCGGATCGAATGAAACGGATCAATAACGGATGAGATCATGATCCGGATAGAAACTTGTCGGGCCGAATTAAAATGGGTCGGATCCGGCTAGATAATTTAGTCCAAGCTTTGTTCGGACTTGAGTTGGGATCCAGTCTCACTCAATCAAAAAAATAAAAGAAAAAAAATAGATTGCTCTGGGAATCATCTTGGGTTCAAAAATTTGACTGTGAACTTATCCGTCAATCCGCTCGATTCGGAACACTGTTTTGCTTCGAGGAGAACTCACATTTTCATTCTCGAGAGTGAGACGAGCTGATTTGCCGAGACGCTCTCGAATATCGCGGAGCACGTGAATTACTCGATTGGAGAAGGATTTTTCGAGTTCTGGAATTTGGAATTGTTACTGTTTCAGAGGGTGTTGAAATTTAGCATGGTGTTTGGAAAATATTTCGCAGCACAATCTCACATAGAAAAAATAAAATTTTCTGTTTCAAAAACATGGCTAATTTATTGAAAGAAATCCAAAATATTATTGCGTTACTCTGCAAGATGAAATTTCTTATTATTTTCGTTGAAAAATGCACAATAATTTGTCAAAAAATATTCCACTGTTTCAGAAATTTTTCAAATTGTTTTTTCTCTACACAAAGGAATCGTTGAAATATTCAAATTTTCATCAGTTTTCGGAAAGAACAAACATTGATTTTGAAGTGAATAAAGTAACTTTTATTAGAGGTTCAGATGAAATGCCTCGGTTTTCATTTTAAAAAAGTTCAGTATATTTCCACTTTAATGGAGTCAATACAATTTTCATAATGTTGATTCGATTTTTTGTGATCATTGGAAGTGAAATCTCGATTCCGAGTACTCGTTACTGTATAGAAATTGACCAATAAAATTTTAGTATATCAAAAAACATTTGAGGATCTGAAAAAAATTGAATTTCATAACAACCTTCAGTTTTGGAAGAAAAATCTTTTTTTTTTAAATGCGTGGAAGTTGAAATTTGGAAATTTGCTCATTTGTTTTACAGTTGTTCAATTTTCAACATTTTAGTTTCACATTTTTTTGATTTTGGTAAAATCATTTTTTTAAATTTCTTTACGGCAGCAAAACTTCAGTCACGTTTTCAACAGTCAAAAAAATCGAATTTACAACATTTCTTTTTTAAAGGTGGGGTAGAAGGAGTTGGCAAGTTGGTCTTAAAAGAAAGAGCATATTTTTTTAGGTATAACCCTCGAAGGATTTTTCCCGGAAAAGTCTAGCATTCGAGAAAAAAATGTTCAAAGTTAAAAATTTGGGAACTTCTAACGTGAAAAGTTTCCAAATTTCTTTTTTTTAGATAAAATTTTCTCGAATACTACGCTTTTTCGTTAAAAAATTCTTCGAGGATCACACCTAAAAAAATGTGTTCTTTCTTTTAAGAGCAACTTGCCAACTCCCTTTGCCCCACATTTAAAGATTATTCACAAAAACATATATTTTTTGAGAAAATATTCATCGAAAAAGTGACAAACCTTATTTTGAAGTTACTTTTCCTGGTATAGGGGTCTCAGAAAAAGGTCCCAGAATAATGGTCCCAAAATGAAGATTCTAGAATAGGAATTGAAAAAGTTTCGACTTTGAGATATATTTTAAGTTTTTTTATTGATGTATTTTGTTGTTTAAAAATTCACATTTTTATTTTTTAAATTCGTGTACATCGTCATTAGTCAGGAGTTGAGAAAATTTACACTGTTTCAGAAATGATCTTTCGAGAAATGAACATTTGTTCAGACAGTGGAGTCAATGGTGATCAACTACCTACACGTCATGTCAGCGCAATGAAAAACAGCAATTCGCTAGGCTGAGAGAGACGCAGAGAAAAGTTCTCCAAGAGAAGTACAACATAGTGAAAATTTCCATGGTCGACTGGTTAACGGGCGTGTCTTTGAATCGAACGACGGCGCCGAGCTCTGGTTCGATTCCCCCACGCGCCAAAACTTTTTAATTATTTTTCTTTTTTTTCAAATTACATTTTTTTTACAAAGTTCTCTTGTCAGATACTAAAAAATACACTCTCGCAAATATTTTGAATACATTTTTGAGTTTCGAAAACTCATTAAACTGTAATTTGAAAAAAAAGAAGAAAAAATAATGAAAAAGTTTTGGCGCGTGGGGGAATCGAACCAGAGCTCGGCGCCGTNGAGAGAGACGCAGAGAAAAGTTCTCCGAGAGAAGTACAACATAGTGAAAATTTCCATGGCCGACTGGTTAACGGGCGTGTCTTTGAATCGAACGACGGCGCCGAGCTCTGGTTCGATTTCCCCACGCGCCAAAACTTTTTAATTATTTTTCTTTTTTTTCAAATTACATTTTTTTACAAAGTTCTTATGTCAGATACTAAAAAATACACTCTCGCAAATATTTTGAATACATTTTTGAGTTTCGAAAACTCATTAAACTGTAATTTGAAAAAAGAAAAAGAAAAAATAATGAAAAAGTTTTGGCGCGTGGGGGAATCGAACCAGAGCTCGGCGCCGTCGTTCGATTCAAAGACACGCCCGTTAACCAGTCGACCATGGAAATTTTCACTGTTGTACTTCTCTCGGAGAACTTTTCTCTGCGTCTCTCTCAATCTCGTCAATTGCATTCTGAGATGACGTGCTATTTCAATGAGAATTCTATTGAAACAGGGAAACAGGGAAACCTCGAAAATCACTGAACTAATTTTTTCAGTATATTCAAAAATCCTCAATTTTTCAGAAAAATTCAATTGAAAAATTGAATCATTTGCAGTATCGGTAAATTTTTAAAATCTCTCATTTTTTAAATATTTTTCTGTTGATGAAACAGTAAAAAATCTCTCTAACTCACCATTCGCATTCCGATAAATATATGTGGATTGCACAAAATGTGGTTCGGGTAATATTCCGGGTGCCGCTCCCGCCTCATCCCAATCCCATCCATTATCACCATCGGGAAGACTACCCGGCGCACTCGGACCCGCCGGTTTCTTCGTCTTCACTCCCATCATATGAGGACAATGACATCTGCAAAAATTAGGACTCGGAAGTCTAGGAGATTATCCTGAAAAATTACGTTACAGCTCCGAAAAGTAGGAAAAATATAGGAGACATTGGAATGGATGAGATGGAGAAGAATACAGTTAGGGGGAAAAGGAGATAAAGTAGGTCAAGGAGAGAAAAAGAGAGACGTAGAGAAAAAGAGATAGTGGCCTTGGTAGGGATTCTGGAGATGGGGAAAAGAAAAAACAAGGAGGCTTTTTGGAAAAATAGAGATAAGATAAGGAAGATTTTTTTCTCTGAAAAAATAAGAGAAGCTGAATCATAACTATAACCACTAGATGAGAAAGAAACAACAAATCACAATTTGAAAAAAAGGAGGAAAAGCAATAGGACAAATAGGTTATATGATAAGGACATTTATTTAGAAAATAGGAAACCATGAAGTCTCACATAGTTTTTGGTTAATTTTTGTCACAAATTTTGAAAAATTTGTATAATAATATTTATTTGTGTATTTGTTGTTTTATTTTTCTCAATTTTTTTGACAATGATTTTCGATTTTTCCCAGCACATGTGTTTAGGCTTTTTAAATGTACCGCTTCTAAAGTGGACTTGCTTCATTTCTTTACGTTACTTTTTCTAAACTTAATGGATATTTTTAAAATGAAAACTTCACTATCAATCCGCCACTGTGACTTTTCGCCACCGAAAATAACGTTACACGGTGATTTAAAATGGCTGCCAAGCCATACAGAAGAGAGCGCAAAGAAAAAGCACGTCATGTCAGCATGCAATTGACGAGATTGAGAGAGACGCAGAGAAAAGTTCTCCGAGAGAAGTACAACAGTGAAAATTTCCATGGTCGACTGGTTAACGGGCGTGTCTTTGAATCGAACGACGGCGCCGAGCTCTGGTTCGATTCCCCCACACGCCAAAACTTTTTCATCATTTTTTCTTTTTTTTTCAAATTACAGTTTAATGAGTTTTCGAAACTCAAAAATGTTTTCAAAATATTTGCGAGAGTGTATTTTTTAGTATCTGACAAGAGAACTTTGTACAAAAAATGTAATTTGAAAAAAAAAGAAAAATAATTAAAAAGTTTTGGCGCGTGGGGGAATCGAACCAGAGTTCGGCGCCGTCGTTCGATTCAAAGACACGCCCGTTAACCAGTCGGCCATGGAAATTTTCACTATGTTGTACTTCTCTCGGAGAACTTTTCTCTGCGTCTCTCTCAGCCTAGCGAAATGCTGTTTTTCATTGCGCTGACATGACGTGAAGCGTGTCTCGTGTGATCTACATGTTACTCAAAATTGTGAGTCTAGGATTTGTTTTTGAAAAACCTGTTTAAACCGACGGAAATTCAGGTACATTTGCTCGAAACCGAGTCAAAAATCGTTAAATACATATTCTAACATGATTTATATTTTCAATTCAACAAATACGCTTTATATTATTTTTCGAATTTTTGGACCCACAATTTTTCTAGTAGATCAAAGAGCCTTTATTCCCTATTTCTCAGCACTCTCTCTATATCAGATGGCAGCGTGAGTTAGCGAGCAAAAGTTAGAATACTCACTATGAAATCGTTATCATTTGCCTCAATACACTAATTTTTGCTCTATTTTGTCAGAAAGGTTCATTTATCGAAAAACCAAACTTTCATAGTGTTGGGACCGTAGACCCATAAAGTTACTAATTGTTTAGATCAAATATCTATATTTGATCTACCTCATTTTCCCCGCTATATTTACTATTTTTGTGTTGTTCACACAAACCGTTCACACAAACCTCTCCCTGCTCATTGTAATCAGTTTTTCTATTACCCCATTTGGGCAATAAAGTTGTGCTTCATCTACATCTTCATCATTTTATCTAACGGAGGAATTTTAATCATTTTTTAGGTCACGCTAAATGATTTTTCCCACGTTTTTTCTGCTCATTTCATATTGAAAAACTTGAACTTTTCATTTTCAAAAAATGAAGTTTGAAAACAAATTCAATGAAAAATTTAAAATGTAAACTCAGTAATCGAAAATTATCTTAATTTCGTATAATTTTTTCAACTTCAAAATTTTGATTTTGATTTTTTAGAGTGAAACTTCTGATTTTTTTTATAAATTCTGATTTTTTAGAGTAAAACGTCTAATTTTTCGCAGAGACTTCGACAGATTTTGAAAATTTTTATTGAATTTTCAAGTTTTGATTTGTCGCATCAAACATGATACTTTTCTGTATTTTAATTTTTGGGACAAACTTTGAATATTCAAAAGCAACATTTTTGAAACCCAGTTTTCTTGATTCCTCAGAACTCTACATTTTTAAAACTGCAAAATAATCAAAAATTATGGACTGCGAATTTGCGTTATAAACTTTTTTTGAATCTGCACACACCGAAATTGTTGTTTTTTTTTGTTTTTTGTATTTCTGAAAAAAAACTCTATCGTTCCATATCGAAATTGCGGTTCCCATTCATCGGGTGAACAGTTTCGAGAAATGAAATAACCGCAGAAAAATTTGTACGTGTTCACGTTGCCCTAGAAAAAATACAGTAAATCGAATAAAATCGTCATCTCAAAAAAATGATTAAAATTCCTCCGTTATTTAAATTATCCTGTTGAACCGACACAACCACAACACATAGAAAAATGATTTTCACGTTCTTCTGGAATTTTGAAAGAATTTCTCAAATTAATTTTAAAAAAAAATTATTTTATTCTTGACTTGATCCTGACCAAACGGACTATTTTCAGGCGAGCTGTGACGATTTAACAAACAGTATGAAAAATTCCGTACATTTTGAACAAAACCAACACTGCACAAAAATCCATGATCAATTTTTGCCGAGTTTCTATGTGAAGTTCACTATTGAGCTATGGATTCGAAGATTGTTCACAAAAAAAAATCAAATTTCTATTTTTTTTCCGGTTTTTTCAAAGAGAATAAGTGCAGCAAATTTTCCATTGGTACGAAAAAGCTCGAAAATATTGACCTAAAAAATCATTTTTTTTTTTTTTGAAAGGGTTTATTTTGAGTTTCCGTGAACTTTCAGGATATTCCATTTTTTCTTGTTTCAACCGCATGACGTTTCCGTTGTCCGTTGTCCTTAAAACCTCCTCCTTTTTTTGCTCATTGATGATAAGGCGAACTCTTTCTTGCCTCTACGAAGTAAACAAAAATTTGATATATGAATAAATACAATCTTCTGTAGAAAACGATTGTTTTTTTCTTTTTCGCAGTTTTAGCAGAGTTTTGAACATTTTTTTTGGACTTGTATATTTTTCAAATCAATTAGTATGATTAAGTCTTAGGGGAATTTTAAATTAGACTCTTGTTCAACTATCTATCAAAGGTATTCCCAAATGAAAATCTAATTTTCATTCTTACGACGTTGGAAAAATATTTTTGTTGTTTATCTATTGTTTCAAATAAAAAAAAATTACAGAAAACGACATGGAACAAAGCAACAAAGAAGTTAGAGACATCCAAGAAATGACACGTAAATTGCTCAGTTCACTAGAAAAAATGAAAGAGCTAGTGACGACATTGCTCAACCTTCTCGCTGAATTGCACAATTACAATCTACAGCTCTGGCAAGCTACCAGAGAGCTTTTGCTATCAGAAACATTGCTTGATGAGTATCCAATAGGCGTCGCGTAAGTATTTCGAGATTCAGTTCTAATCAAAACTCATATATTATACTTTTCAGCCGTACACCAGCAATGTCTCTTCATCATTTAGAGGTATGTATAATTAAAGGTGGGAATAAAAAGTTGGGAAGTTTCTTAAAAAAAAAGAACACTTCATTTTTAGATATAACCGTCGAAGGATTTTTCACCAAAAAGTTTAGTTTCCGAGAAATTTGGAAACATTCGACATTTCCAATTTCCGAGGGTAATACCATGAAAAATGTCATTTTTCTTTCAAAAACCCAACTCGCCGTATCCCAACTTTAAAGACACCTGGTCAAATGGAAAAATGCGTTTCTCCACTAAAAGTTTCGAATTGAAACAAACAAGCTTGTTTGCTCCATTGATAAAAAACAATTCGTTTGTATTACGGTTTTCTGCACATTCACATCAAGGTGTTTGCACACGTCTCCTGAACATATCAGTTATTTATCAAAATATTTTGATAAATAATCTATCAACCGCATGCTTATGTTTTACTCATTTCTTATCAACAATCAAGAGGGAAAGAAAGATTGTGAAATGGAATGCGAATTAATCAAAAACTATTGTTTGCAAAAATTCGTCGTGAATTTTTTTGAAATCTGCACACACCGAATATTACGAACAATTTTGAGGGTCTATTGAAAGTCGAGAGGGAGAAAAGAAACAGACAATTGCAGTAGAGCACACATTAAGCAACTCAAGACATAATTTTTTGTTTGGCCTTTTTGACACTACCAAAATTTCAGATTTGTTGTATGACATTTTTTTTTAGTGAAACATGAATTTATCGCGAAGTCCACCTTCAATCGCAAATTTCACAGGAGATTAGAAAACTGAAGTTGGTTTCATGTATGTTGTTTTCCTCACTTAAACTCACATTCACCAAATCGAGTACGCTTTTTCACATAAAACCAATTTTATATTACTAATCACCCTCTCTTTAAAGATTCATTATGAGCTGACAAGTCACGTCATGTCAGCATGCAATTGACGCGATTGAGAGAGACGCAGAGAAAAGTTCTCCGAGAGAAGTACAACAGTGAAAATTTCCATGGTCGACTCGTTAACGGACGTGTCTTTGAATCGAACGACGGCGCCGAGCTCTGGTTCGATTCCCCCACGCGCCAAAACTTTTTCATTATTTTTTCTTTCTTTTTTTTCAAATTACAGTTTAATGAGTTTTCGAAACTCAAAAATGTATTCAAAATATTTGCGAGAGTGTATTTTTTAGTATCTGACAAGAGAACTTTGTAAAAAAAAATGTAATTTGAAAAAAAAGAAAAATAATTAAAAAGTTTTGGCGCGTGGGGGAATCGAACCAGAGCTCGGCGCCGTCGTTCGATTCAAAGACACGCCCGTTAACCAGTCGGCCATGGAAATTTTCACTATGTTGTACTTCTCTCGGAGAACTTTTCTCTGCGTCTCTCTCAGCCTAGCGAATTGCTGTTTTTCATTGCGCTGACATGACGTGAGTGGACATGGTATACAAAATACAGGTGTTACTATTGAATTTCGATGCCCATTTATTTTGTTAGCATAATGAAAATAACCAAAAATTGGTTTGACCGCGTAGTATGAATAGAGAGAAAATCGTTCAACAATCTCGTTCGAACACCGTTAACACAGATTTGCGCGTCAAGTGTGGTGTTTTTTGTCAGATACAGAAATCTCATTTTTATTCAACTTTCTTTGGCAAAAGTTAACACAACCTTTTTTAAACTCTGATTTTATGCAAATAATATTTTTAGTTTTCAAGCGGATTCCATTTTTCAATGGAGGTCTGAAAAAATCGAAAAAAATTCGCTTGCATTAGATCGCACTTGCACATGTGGCCTAGAAAAAAACTAGGCCACACAAATTCAAATTTCTCGGCCGGAAAATAGTTTTTCTCAACTAAGAAGGAATCTTTAATATCAAATTCAAAAATATGAGAAATGGCATCAAAAAATGTTAAAGGAAATGTTTCTCTTTAAATCGTAGTCTTCAAAATGAGAAAAACGGAAAATATTTTTTTTCGAAAATAAATAAAAAAATACTTTCACATAAAATAATATTCCGCATGCTAACACTGCATATATTTTGACACACAATCACGACAAAAAAGGAATGAAATTCGGCAAAAAATAGTTGAAGTTTGAATTCAAAATTTTTTTATTCCGAGTATTTAAGTGATAAACTTCAGTTTAATGAAAGAAAAATAAGGTGTCACTTAAAGATATTGATTTCCTTTGAACATGTAAATTTTCAGCAAAACAATCTACCACCAATCCTACCCACTGCGCCAAAGAATCCCATCGACAACAACGCCAACTACTAAACTCCCTGCACTTACTTAAAACGTCAACTACACAACTACATTTAAAGGAAATCAATCGTTTTAAATGACCCTTTATATTTCTTTTATTAAACTGAAGTTCATCACCTAAATACCCACTCTTCCAAATCTCAAAAAAGGAACATTTCATTTTCGACAAAAAATTCGGGAATAAAAATAAAAAATATTATTTTTAAATTCGGAATTTAATTATTTTTTGCCGCGTTTAATTCCGTTTTGTCGTGATTGTGCGTCAAAGTGTTTGCAGTGTAAACACGCGACATATTATTTCACGTGAAAGTATTTTTAGTAAGTTGTGAAAAAATTATTTTTTCGATTTTTTTCATTTTGAAGACTAAAATTTAAAGAGAAACACTTCCTTTAAAATAACCCAGGTGTTAATAAAATTAACATTATAACCAGCTTTTCAACATTCACCATTAGGAATTACAAAAATAGTCTGAACTATGCGGTTTTTCATCGAGAATAATACTGTCTATTTCATACGAAGCTTAACTTTCTGTGAGGAATTTCGCTACAAAATGTTAATTAAAAAGTAAAACAAGAATAATATAATGGTATAGTTAGGAAAGAACTTCTCTTATCAGAGGTTCGTATAATACGTTTGTTTATGATAACCACGATCGATCGATGAATCGTTTGTGAGGCCGATTAATTTTGAAATTGTAAGTGCGCTCTATTGCACAGAAAAATTTCGATTAAAATACTTGTTCACAGGCAAAAAAAAGTATCTTTTTTATACCGCGGTTTTTTAAGGCGGTGTTTGCACACAATTGCGCGAAATTCAAAATTGACTTTTTTTTTGTTTTCTTGTTCCAGTTGAGTGTAAATAAGACTAACAGGCAAAAAGAAGTCATTGTGGGAAGTGGGAGAGACTGGCATAACATAAACTGGCACATTTTACGACTTTACAAAAAGAATATTCCATGTTTCACAAAATTTAGCAAAAAAATGGAAAAATAACTTTTTATGTGTAATCTTAACAGTTTTAAGAAGAAAGAAAAAATACTTTTTTTTTCACTGTGTTGTTACACAACGTTCTCTTGTCAGATACTAAAAAATACACTCTCGAAAATATTTTGAATACATTTTTGAGTTTCGAAAACAGTTTGATGAATTTAAAAAAAAAGAAAAATAATAAAAAAGTTTTGGCGCGTGGGGGAATCGAACCAGAGCTCGGCGCCGTCGTTCGATTCAAAGACACGTCCGTTAACCAATCTACCATGGAAATTTTCACTATATTGTACTTCTCTCGGAGAACTTTTCTCTGCGTCTCTCTCAGCCTAACAAATTGCATGCTGACATGACGTGTTTATAAAGGAGTGTGTGTTCAATAAAGTTTCAAAATATAAAGTATGTTTAAAAAAAGAGAAAAATACTGTTTCAACTTTTCTACAAAATCTTTCCACGGAATTTGAAATTTCAATTTTACAATACAACAGTTTGAGGCTAATTTCATTTTTTGAACATATACATACGTGCCATTTTCAACTTTGATTTCGAATTTCTTGAATACCATGCTTTTCGGTAAAAACTCCCTTTGGTTTTTTTTTTGTATTTCTCCAGATTTCGTCCTATAAAAACTAGAAATTTGCTTAATGTGGGGTCGAATGAACTACTTTGAGCCAAGCTATGACGCACGTCATGTCAGCGCAATGAAAAATAGCAATTTGCGAGGTTGAGAGAGACGCAGAGAAAAGTTCTCCGAGAGAAGTACAACAGTGAAAGCTTCCATG
>LR548906.1:0-23266 GCA_900536415.3 Caenorhabditis sp. 38 MB-2015
TTTTGGCTGAAAATATTGTGATTTCAAATTTTGGGATTTTCATATTGACAGATTTTAATTTAAGGCGTTGCTTTGACTCTTAAAAAATGTTATAAAATATATAACAAAATTATCGTGCAAATTGACAAAAATTACTTTTTACCTTTTTACCAAAAAAAAAAATTGAATTTAAAATTACAAAACGTAAGATACGCAGATTCGCAATTTTAATTTCAAAATTTTAAGAAAACATCTCGTAATATAAGACACCCCGTAACCATATGTACACGGTGTTTCAAAAAAAAAAAATCATCGAACAACAGAAATCGGCCAGCAAGCAAAACTTGGGTTGATTATTGCAGCGTGTAGCGTCTTTCTGGCGCTGCCACCGTACTCTGCATACACCTATCGTACACGTGTATACACCTGCAGCGTGTTTTGGCGTCACACAACAGAAAAAGTTTAGGCTGGGTGAATTTTTTTGAACAATGTGTGCAATTTTGCGTGAGAGTGTCACATCTCCAATTTGTACACAATTTTTGCTTGCCGGTTGGAGATATTTATTCTGAAACACCGTGTCACAGGAAAAAAAAAGTATCTTTTTTTACCGCGGTTTTTTAAGGCGGTGTTTGCACACAATTGCGCGAAATTCAAAAATGACTTTTTTTTTGTTCCAGATGAGTGTAAATAAGACTAACAGGTAAAAATAAGTCATCGTGGGAAGTGGGAGAGACTGGCATAACATAAACTGGCACATTTTACGACCTTACAGAAAGAATATTCCATGTTTCACAAAATTTGGCAAAAAATGGAAAAATAACGTTTTATGTGTAATCTGAACAGTTTCAGAGAAAGATATCAGTGTATTGGTTATAAATCGAAATATATTCTTCATTTTCCACACCAAATCAACGAGTTTGCGGATATTTAGCCAATAATATCACGAAATATTTTAAAATTTTTGAAAATATTCTCCCGAAAACTGTGCGGCAAAAGCGCACATTTAGTGTGCGGACCATTGCCATTTTCAGACGCGACATTCTCCTCCCATTTTTGCAGAAACATGTTTTTATTTTGAAAAAGTCCGTAACTAATTTTTTCTGAAGAAAAAATACGTTTTTTTTTCACTGTGCGTGTGTAGACATTTTTGTCAAACATTTATTACTCCAACACTTCCAGTATGTTTTATCGGTGTTCCCTCATCAGAATGCAATTTTTCTGCACTTAAATGATAAAATTGTTCGCCGTCGAGATTGAGCAAACGTTTGAAACATCGGAAAATGAGCCAAAGACAAATATGAGAACAACAACAGAGTAGGATGAATATAAGCACGCAGACGAAGATTAGAAGGTAGAGGTCTGCAAAAATTTAAAAGTTTATATTCTCGGGGAAAAAACGGCAAGCAAGTCGCAAGGCTTTTTCCTTGTCGCAAGCTTGCGGCAGTTTGTCGCAAACTTGCGACACATTTTTTCTGGCGTAAGGGTGTCGCAAGCCGTGCAGTAGTTTTGCTGCTAGATGTCGCAAAGCTTGCGACTATTGGCGCAAGAACACCGCAAGCCTTGCGACAGCCGAATGTNTGCGACTATTGGCGCAAGAACACCGCAAGCCTTGCGACAGCCGAATGTCGCAAGTTTGCGACAAATTGCCGCAAGTTTGCGACAAACTGTCGCAAGCTTGCCGATTTTTCTCCGAGTTCAGCTTTATAGTTTTCCAATTGAAAAATTCAAAAATGGCATATAAATATTGATTTTCCGTATTTTTTTGTGTGAAAATTAAACGAATCGACATTTCCAGCACTTTTTGAAGTCAAAACAGAGTATTTTTGCTCTAAACAAATGAATTTACACATTTTTTGCTCCCAACTACAAATTTTTATTTTTTTTCACAACACCATTTTTTTTGAAATTCGTCGTATCAAAATTTTCATTTTTTTTATTACAATGCCCCACAAAAAAAGTGGGTGTGGTTTAAATGGAAAATTTGCAAATCTGGCACGTTTTTAATCAGAGAAATAGTGTGTGTTAGAAGGAGACAGGGAGAAAAAAAAGTATTTTCTTGGTAAATCATTAAAAATTCTAAATTTTGATGGAAAAAGTTTTAAAAATCGATTTTCAGGGGTTTAAAAAATGAATTTGAACACTTAAAAATTGCAAACTCGAAATTAAAAATTGAAAAAAAAATTTCACAAATTTTTTGGCGCCAATTATTACAATTTTAAAATCTGAATATCGGCAGCAAAAATCAAAAAACAAAACTTTAATGATTTTTAAATTCAGACTAGGGCGCCTAAATTAGAACTATAAAAATTTCTGGCTATTTTTTGAAGACATAAGTTCAAAATTTGAAAATCTGAACTTTGTCGGTGAAATTGGAATATAAACAATTTTTTGGGGCAAAAATCAAAATATACATATTTTTCACAGTTAAAAATACAAACTTTCAGATTTTCTAACTTTAGTGCATTTTGTCGTAATATTCGGTGCAGTTTCTACGAAAACTCAAAATCTACAGTACCCCCTCCCTGTCCCTTTAACTCACGCAAACCCGATTTTTCCACCCACTCTTCATATTCCAAATCCGACACTACAATCGAACTAATATTGTATTCATCATAAACTGTTGTAATTGTCGAATTCCTCTTTGGAATCTCAACAATTTCTCGGAAAAATAAGACTATTTCGGTTAGTACCATTGGTTAGTAATGCCCAAAAAAATGATCTCGCACGCTCACGAAAAATAAAAAAAAATGACTGTTTCTGAAAAAGACGGCAATAAAAAAAAGTCCATTGTTTACATTCTCCATCGCGTTTCTATGCGACCACGAAAAGAAACATTCAACAAAATTTCGTTAAATAGAGAGTTTATGATATAAATATCACCAAAAATGGTGTAAAAAAAAAAACAACAAAAAACCTGACAATTATCCTGGTGGCCATTGCAATTGGCGTCCACCCAAAACGTGCAAATGAATGTGGTAGACGGATTGTGCGCCATTCTTGCCGTTGTTCACCACAACACGATAGCCGTCGGCGAGTTGGAGTTGAGCGGCGACTTTCGAGGCGGTGAGCATGAGCTTGCCGAGAAGAGCCGAGTCGGAGTCGACGGCGTTTTCGAGCATATCGATGCGACGTTTTGGGATTACGAGGAAATGGACGGGAGCTTGAGGGGAGACGTCGTGAAATGCAAGAACCTGGAGAACAAATTTGAAGCTTTAAAAAATCATGATTTTTGTCATTTTCAAACTCGAATTTATTGAATAATTATCGATTTGAATATAAATATCTGTATTTGAGCTCATGCTAAACGGGAAAAATTAAGGTAAAATTCGGATGAAATGTTGTATGGAGGAAAATTTTCAGTTTAAAATTAAGTTTAAAATTAAAAGCCTTCACCCCGAGTTGTTTTTCCATATATGGCGCTAGGAGCAAATGTTTAATAAATTAGCAAGAAAATCAAAACTCAAAAATTTTTGAAGAAAAATCGTAATTTGAAAATTCAAATTTTCGCCAGAATTATTTTTTTAACCGAGTTGAAGACTTGGAATTTCTTTTAAAAATTTTCAAAAATTCTATCAAATTTTTCTATTTTCAGTTTTTCTTCTCAATTACTTCATAAAACAGAATCTGGAGCTTTCAAGCTAGAAATTTAAAGATTGGGTCAGAAACTATAATGCTATTCAGAAAAATTTATCCGCTTTTCTCAACGCTGAGAAAAGCGGAGAAAGGCGGAGAAAACCTACCCAGAAACCCCAAAAATTTTGGCTCTACGTCACTTGGCCACCCGTCATTTGGCCACCCCGACATTTCAAAACCCAGACATTCTGCCACCCGACATCTCGCCACCCCGACAATTCGCCACTTTTCGTGACTTTTTTACAAATGACAAAACTATAAAATAACCTGTTTAATCATGTGAAAGTGAGGTCCACGTGGTCTAGTGGGTTACATCGATGACTATCAACCATTTATTGGGATGGTAGATAGTTCGAATCCGCGTTGAAACTCGAAAAAGTTACGGAAAGTGGCGGAATGTCGGGGTTTCGGAATGTCGGGTGGCGAAGTGTCGGGGGTGGCGAAAAAATGAAAAGTGGCGAAATGTCGGGGTGGCCAAGTGACGTAGAGCCAAAATTTTGGCGGAGAAATGAATTTCACAACCTAAAAATGTGACGAGACCCATCTGAATAAATCGATGCGCCTCTAACCTAACATAGAAAAATAAATTGGATTAAAGGCGCATCGATTTATTCAGATGGGTTTCGTCACATTTTTAGGTTGTGAAATTCACTTCTCCGCCAAAATTTTTGGGGTTTCTGGGTAGGTTTTCTCCGCTTTTCTCAGCGTTGAGTTGTGAATAAAACCTCACAGAAGTTTCAATTTTATCAGATTCCAGGTTAAATTTTCGCTTATTTTTCATCCCAGTGTGAATTTCAAGTTATAATATGTGTATAACTTCAAACTTTAAAAAAAAGAAGTCAAAATTCATAAGAAAAAGCTAAACCAACCTCTTCATCCTCATAGATAACCTTGGCCCGAATTTCCTTTCTCAAAATCTTGCCAAAAATCGTGTCATTCGCCTGAACATCCTTCTGAATCGCCGCAATTTGCGCCTTCTCAACTTCACTCATTCCAACAGTCGAGAACTTTCTGAAATTACGCAAAACTGCCGGCATACACCGCAACGCCGCCATCATTTTTCTCTCAACTAAAAGATGAAAGAGAGAAAAATAACTAGTGAACGATGATAGTAAATATCAACAGGTTCAAAAACCCTGACCAATAAAAAACACAAAATAAGAGAAAAAAGACTAATTTTATCAACAAGAAAAAAAATCATTATACAGTGTTAGGCAAGTGACTTAAACCACGTTTAAATCTGTAAAAAAAACCAATTATTTGGGAAATACAGAGAAAAACGCACAAAATTACTCGTTAGCAATCAACCCATCTGATAAAGGTGGCAACATAAAGCGTTTGCCGTCTTCTTTTATACATAATACTTCGGTCGTCGTGCCAACGTGCAGGCAAAAGTTACCAATCGGTTTTTTGAGCAACGCCCAGGTTCTGTAAAAATTGTATTTAATCAAAAATTGGCGTTTTTAAATTATGTTTTAAAACGTATATCCTGAATGGGAGAAAAATTAGGAAAACGTTCCTTTTTTCTGGAAAAAAAATCGATTCACGAAAGAGAAAAAAAAGCAATTTTCATTGTTTCTGAATTTTTTTCTTCGTTATTTGGTGAATTTATCTTTTTTTTTTGAACAAAAGAAAAATTTTCCTAATTTTTTCTCGTGAATCACCCCATTAAAGCAACAATTTTTCGAATGGTGATCACATTTTTAAACAAAAATTGAGAAAAACATTTGGGCGCCTTTAGAAATGGATTTTTAAGGTCTCAATCGTGAATGAGATACCCCGGCAAAACGGCTGAGAGAGGTTCATTTAAATTTTCAAGGTTTATTTTTGAAAAAAATCTCGCTTGAAATATTAAAAATTGTCTTTTTAGACGTAGGAGAAGGTCTAATTCGAGTCGCTTTGAGATATTATGGTAGTTCACTCCGTGAATTCAATTTTTCAAGTTTTTGAAGCAAAAACGATTTTACTATTTTTTTAGCCGCCACTTGTCCATGTATGGTATTAATTGAAAGACGCCGATAAACTTAGATTCTATTGAAAACTAGAAATTTTCTTGTTGGACTCAAAAAAATCCTATCGGGTTTAATTTTTTAAATTTCGGTCCGACTCCAGGAATCGATTGGATTTTTTATTATTAAATTATGGAATTAATGTTTCGAATTTAACTTTCCTAATTGTTTTAAATTTTTGATGTTTATCTTTTCGCAGAGTTAAAAGAGCTTCTAGTTTTTTTTGTTCGAAGATTTCAGTTTTTTTTACTTGAGCAAAAAAAAAACTCACTGAATAACAAATGGTGCGGTGAACTTCGAATCCAAATACGCTTGCAACCGTTGACACGGAATCGTCACCCAAAAACCGTCGCTTGTTTTGATGATATAGAATCGCCGCCCGCAAACCGACTTCATTTCCGTTCCATCGTAATACGGTGCCAACGTGTGAAACTTCGACAGATCCGCTTCGACTTTGACTTGTAGAATTCCGCAGAAGCTGGTGATGAGGTTGCGAAATATGGATATTTGTGTCGAAACCTTTTCACTGTTCGTTGAGAGTTGTTCGGTGACAATGTGCGAGAATGGAATATGAAACGATGCCCAATCATCGCTCCGATTTCTTCGTTTACTGATCCGAAATACTCCAAACTGTCCGATTTTTAATTCTTTATCTGATCTGTAAAAAAATGAGATCATTTTTCTTTGTCTTTCACATTAATATATTAAAAAATTATACAAAGTTAAGTTTTAGAACCTCAAAATATTAATTTTTGGTGTGTTTTCCCGATGATTTTACTCGATAAGTTAACTTCAAAATGATAGATTAACCAGATTCTTGGAAATTTTCTTCAAAACACACTTTTTCGTATTTTCTGAATTTTCAAATTACACCAACATCATCTAGCTTTTTCGCTACTGGTATGTGTACTTGAGATGAATGCAACTTTAATTTTTTAGTCGTGATTTATTCAAAAATGGTATTTCGATCCTATCAGTTTCATGGCCAAAAAGCTCGAGTTTATAATTCTACATATACACTTCAACATTTGATTTATTTCCAGCGATTATTTAAAAAAAAATTAAATGACTTTGAATTGTCAAAATAGAGGATATCATGTTGAAAACAGCATCAAACTCTTCATTTTCTCAATTTTTCGTGTTTTTGATTCGAGACTATGAAATTTTTTGATTCTGGAGTTTTAGACGTGTATTTTTCAAGTAAAAACATGCATAAGATTATGATTTTCATGTCTCTGTTGGGTTTCGACAATAAAAGCTCACCCTTTACACTCATCAAACAACAACAACGCATTCGTAACCGTCGGTTGTTTCGTCAAATTCGATTCTCGAACAAATATAACCGCATATTTATCAGTTTTACAGATAACAACTCCTATCGCTTTCATATCATCCAAATTATTCAAACCCGCTTCTTGCAACCATTTGCGATTCTCTTTTCCAACAACCGCTGCTCTTTTATTTAATCCTTTGGTTCCTTCAATGTACCGCATTTCAACCGCATCACAACCTCCAAAAGTGTCATCCAAATTCGGGGAAGGATTCTTGGGACGTGGTGGAGAAATGAATCGAACTTGCCGGAGCTGCTCAAGTGAGCATTCTCTAACCGGACGACGAGGTTCGGGAGGTGGAGAAGGCGTTCTGGTTCGAGGCGGCGATTCTCTAACTGATCGGCGAGGTTCGGGAGATGGAGAGAACCTTCTGGCTCGAGGTGGCGAAACTGAACGAGATGGAGTAGGCTCTCTGACCTGAGGTGGTGATTCTCTAGAGGATGTGGAGGTTGACGGCGAGCAATTGACACTCGTTTTCGTCCGAGCAACTTTATCCCTATATTTTTTCTGATATTTTGTGAGTAGTGACGGAAGTTCCGTCTGATCAAGATAAGAAACATCATATGGCACAACTGGATCTTCCAACTCATCACAATACGGTTGATCATCGTGAACTTTCAACAAAACCCATCCTTCTAAACTGGCTTGAAGCTCGAAAATATACTTTTTACCATGGCGAATCTGAATCTTCGACATCAATTCACTGGGAGCTATATGCTTCGGATTGATCTCATAGCACTCCAAATCGAAACTTTTCGTTCTATGATCAACTACAACTGTCATTTTCACAGCAAACTGAAATTTTCTCGTTATTTTGTGAAGTTTGAAGGGTAATTCTTACCACAACTTCACCAAAAGCCATATTACACTTGAGTGGAAAATATCTTGCATGTACAAATACTCTTGGAGGGGTCACATCGTTAAAATTATAGAATCCATCGCAATTATGCGCGTTCAAAACTTCACGCGAATCGAACCTTTTGATTTTTGGAATCAAACTGAAATGTTTAAAAATTAACATTAAAATTCACACAAAAACTCACTCTAACCATCTTCCTGGGCTCACAATTTCTAAATCCCTATCGATTTTTAAAAAATCACCATATTCTGACGAATACATCAAATAATGTCTAGTCTCATGGCAAATTCCGACGACATATCCAGAAAACTGAAAAACTCGAAGATTTTTGATATTTCTTGGGCGTAATTGCTAACCTGTGGTATACCGGAGTCGCACATGCACTGAAAATGATTGAATATAAGGTTTTCTAAATTGAAAAAATATTAAATAACGTTTAAAACGTTTTTGAACAGAAATATTGAGCAAATGTGAAAAAGCAAGCTGAGAATCTTTTTGAAAAGTGTAAAAATAACAATGAAAAAAATTTATTTCTTTTGCGCAGCAGCGGCAGCGGCAGCATACGACTTCTGCATCGCCATAATCTTCTCACGTTGGCTTGTGGTTTTGCCATTGCAATCGCCCAAACTTCCTTCGACTCGTTTACTAGAAAAATGATGATTGAACAAACTGAGTTTTTTATATTTTCAGAGAAACTCACATTTCAGCTTCGATAAATTCTAATCGCTTATCAACTGTCGATTTCGCCTCTTCCAAATCTTGTCCAACCAAAACGGCGCCGATTAGTTTGAAAACCTTCGCGTCGTCTCCAAGAAGTTGCAATTCCTATTTTAAAAATATTGAATTAAAATAAAACATTTTAATACTCACAGCTTTGACGTTTTTGCTCTCTGAAAGTTTCATTTCCAATTCTTGCCTGTTATTCATATACTTTTCACGATCTGGAAAAACATCGTTAAAAAATTGATTTTTTTTTCGCAAAAAATACCTTTTTCAAGAGTTTTAAGCTTATTAACTTCTTCTTCGAATTGAGCTTGAATATCAGCCATGTTTAATTTCTGTAAAAACAAGATTTTATAATCGTTTTAAAGAAAAAGAACTTCTAGAAACAAAGAAATTCAAAAAAAAAAAAAAGACGTCAGCATACACACACAACGCGCCAGTCTCCCACCCCTGGTGTGTTGTAAAAAACAAACGAGGCAATTTAAAATTTCATTTTTCTCTCAATAAATAACACGAAACCATCGAATATACCAACTTTTCTCCGCCTCTTCAGCAATCTCCCTGCTAAATTTTGTAGTTTTATCAATCTCCGTCTCAATTTGCTTCAAACCCTCCAACGATCGACTAATTCTCTCCGCAAAATGATTAATTTGCTAAAAAAACAGAGAAAATTTTGAATTTTAAAGAGAAAACAGATATACCGCTTTTTCCAAAACTTGCGCATCACTATATTCATGACTATTCGAGTTGAGTTTCACCTTAATAACACTCTTCGACTCTCGATAATTCGCATTTATCGTCTGCAAAAAAATAAATATTTGGTTTCCTAGTCCACGGCCACGACTCACATCAATCGCTCTCAACACCGAATCCGCTTCACCGATCAATTTGTTGGTTTCAGCATTCGATTTTCTCACTTTTCTCTTCAAACTTTCATTATTGATTTGATTCGAAGTCGTCGCCCCACTTTTTCGTTCCACAGGCACCCAAGTCAACGGCTTCGTCGTTTCTTTGCTCCCCTTTTTTCGACCTTCTTCAAATTTTGTCTTTTTGGTTTTCGTCTTACTAGGTTTCGCCTTAATCTTCGTTTTTCTAAGAAAAAAACAAAAATTCAATAAAAATAAATATGAGTTTATCACTCACACTCTTGATTCCGCTTTATTTTTTTGCATTTTTAATTAGAAATGAGTAGGATATGAAAAATTTTGGGTTTTAGACAAATAACGACGTGTCAATAGTGAAGAAACTACAGTAACCTTTTTGAGAATGAGAAATAAAAACAAGGAGAATCCCCTTCTTTACACAAAGGCTTTGATGCACTAATTATCAAATTGGTGTGGGTTCGATAGAGCGCACAAGCTGACCACGATACCAAAAACAAAAAGTGGAACAACGCCGTAGAAGTTAATATTATTCACCAACACATCAATAAACAAAAAAATAAAAACTTTTGAAAAACTTTCACCACCCGGGATCGAACCCTCGACTAACCGACCTCAACGTTGCTTCATCTGCCAGATCGGACGCGAACGCCGCTTACACGCTATAGAGCGCACGAAAAAAATAACTTTTTTGCTTCTTCTCCATTTTTCCTCGCGTAAATTCGCAGCTACTAAATCGAACACGCTCTTTCACATAAAACCAACTTCATTTTTAGTATACCAACATTAAAACCAGGATAATATATAACAATGAGGACCTACCTTTCCCTTTTCAAAGCACTCCTAGATCCCTTCCCAAGATAACCTTCTCAATACACATAGACATGATCCACTTCTCCTCTTTTTCATCTCATCTTTCTCAAAATGTTACCTCGAATAATTCCTTGGTTTATATCGGTCATCTTCGTCTTCTCATTTCTCCTTTTCGTATCAGCTTTGATACTTCATTTTGTGTGAGTTCAATCGATAATTTTTTTTAATGAATAATAGAAAAAAAAATGACTTTCAGTAACACCGATGAAGAAGACTTCGAGGACGCTAGTATTTATACATCAGCTCCCTATGATGTTCATATATTTTCAGCGTATTTCTATAATTCTTCAAAGAGCTTAGGTGAAAGTGCAATTGCGATTTTGATGACGGCGGATTTTGAAGTTTTGGAGCAAGTGAAACAATTGGAGCTGCTAGCTATTAGCTCAGAAGATGAACGAGTTGTAGTGACGGCAGATTTGGAAAGGTATTATCCAGAATTGCTGCCATTGGGTTATTGTATTTTCATTTTTTTTTCAAGCACGTCATGTCAGCATGCAATTGACGAGATTGAGAGAGACGCAGAGAAAAGTTCTCCGAGAGAAGTACAACAGTGAAAATTTCCATGGCCGACTGGTTAACGGGCGTGTCTTTGAATCGAACGACGGCGCCGAGCTCTGGTTCGATTCCCCCACGCGCCAAAACTTTTTTATTTATTTTTTCTTTTTTTTTTCAAATTACAGTTTAATGTGTTTTCGAAACTTAAAAATGTATTCAAAATATTTGTGAGAGTAGTATCTGACAAGAGAACGTTGTAAAAAAATGTAATTTGAAAAAAAAAAGAAAAATAATAAAAACGTTTTGGCGCGTGGGGGAATCGAACCAGAGCTCGGCGCCGTCGTTCGATTCAAAGACACGCCCGTTAACCAGTCGGCCATGGAAATTTTCATTGTTATACTTCTCTCGGAGAACTTTTCTCTGCGTCTCTCTCAACCTCGCAAATTGCTATTTTTCATTGCGCTGACATGACGTGGCTGGAGCATTATTGCATTATTTGTCGGTTTCTATGCCATACATTTTTGTCTAATATACCTTGCTAGAATATAAAGGTTTCATTCCTGACTAGGTAATTAGACTAGGACCTGGTCCACTACAATTCCAGATCCGATCCAGTATAATATACATAAACCTTCTTCCAGGGTAACTCCACATGACGCGTGTAAATGGATCACTCTCCTTTCCACAACTCAACTTCTACCCAACCTGTCTCAATTGCTTATTTCTCTGGGCAATGAGCACACATCGGTAAGAGCTAAAAAATACCCACCTTACCTCATCAGATATCTTTTCACAAACCTTGTTTCATTGTCCGAGAGACTATTATCTGCTAATTTTCAATTTCAGCCAAGTTAAAGCTGGAATATGACATTCTACTGATTATTGTTTTCAATGTTGACATTACATCGGCTTCGAATTTTCAAATGAAGCTAAAGTGATAAGGTGAAACATACTTGATCCAGGATACAAGACTGTGCATTTTCTCGTAAGATCTGATGTTTTTAACAAAATTGTGCATTTTCTCGTAGAATCTGATGTTTTGAAAAAAACTGTGAATTCTGTCGTAAGATCTGATGTTTTTAACAAAATTGTGCATTTTGTCGTAAAATCTGATGCTTTGAAAAAAAACTGTGCATTTTTTCGTAAGATCTGATGTTTTCAATAAAATAGTGAATTTTTTCGTAGGGTTTCATGTTTTTAACAATAACTGTGCATTTTCTCGTAAAATCTGATGTTTTTAATAAAAACTGTGCATTTTTTCGTAAAATCTAATATTTTTAACAAAATTGTGAATTTTTTTAACGTAAAATTTAATATTTTTAACAATAACTGTGCATTTTCTCGTAAAATCTGATGTTTTTAATAAAAACTGTGCATTTTTTCGTAAAATCTAATATTTTTAACAAAATTGTGAATTTTTTTAACGTAAAATTTAATATTTTTAACAAAATTGTGCATTTTCTCGTAAAATCTGATGTTTTCAATAAAAACTGTGCATTTTGTCGTAAGATCTGATGTTTTTAACAAAATTGTGCATTTTGTCGTAAAATCTGATGCTTTGAAAAAAAAACTGTGCATTTTTTCGTAAGATCTGATGTTTTCAATAAAATAGTGAATTTTTTCGTAGGGTTTCATGTTTTTAACAATAACTGCGCATTTTCTCGTAAAATCTGATGTTTTTAATGAAAACTGTGCATTTTTTCGTAAAATCTAATATTTTTAACAAAATTGTGCATTTTTTAACGTAAAATTTAATATTTTTAACAAAATTGTGCATTTTCTCGTAAAATCTGATGTTTTCGATAAAAACTGTGCATTTTGTCGTAAAATCTGATGCTTTCAAAAAAAAGTGTGCATTTTCTCGTAGTATATCATGTTCTCAAAGACATCTAGCCAACTAGAATAAAACATTTTCTCCACTAAAAAATTTCAAAATCAAGCAAACAGGCTTTTTTGTTTTTGTGAACATTCACGTCAAGTTGTGTGTTTTGTGTGCAAACACCATGAAAATGAGCGGGATATCAACTTTTTCAGACAAGGGGATCTTAAAGCAACTTTTGCTGAAAGTTCAAAATTCATTCATTTGTGAAATGTTTTCAAAATTCCACAAAAAAGTGAGGTCTCTCTCTCTCTCCCGTAAAAATCAAGAGCGGTTAACGTTAAACAAGAGGCATGCGGAGTCTCGTTGTTTTTCTCCACATTTCTGCTAGAAATATTGATTTTTCCAGATTCCGTTCGAAGTAATACCCACCAATCCAATCCCAGTGGTCATGTGTATTTCTCCATTGTTCGCAGCCGAAAGTTGGCAAAACCTTCTTCTCGCTTTACATGTATATAAGAGGTGGGTCTTAAAGTAGTACTGTACCTCTGAACAACCTGCACATCTAACTATTTTTAATAAAACTTATGTCATTCGATACAGTTTTTTAGGCTGATCAACATCCCGATTCGAACTTTTGTAAATCCCCGCGGGAAAAACTGAAAAACCCAAATTTAATACCATTTGGTTTGAGTGATTAAACTTGTTATAGGAGATATTTCAAGTTTGATTTTCAGCTTTTGCAAAATTTAGAAACAGGATGTTGATCAGCACGAAAAACTCTATAGAATGCTATAGAAATTGTCGCAGTTTTCCAGATTTGGAGCACATATGCACCTCTATATCCGAAGCATAGTCTCACCCATGCTCGAAATTCTCAAAACCTACGAAGAAGAGGGCTATGTCACCCTTAAATCTTGGAATCGTATCAATCTTCTCAACCGCAACATCGAAGACTTCAACCCCAACCTAAACGTCGAATTCAGAAGTCAGGCTGCTTCTCAAACAGATTGTCTGTTGAAATACAAAGAATCATCGGAATTTGTGGCGTTTATCGATCTGGATGATTTGATGATACCTCGTTTGGCAAATAATTATTTGGCAGAATTTAGGTTTTTGGGAGCCGAGAATCCATCGGTTGCTTATTTTCAGTATAACAAGGAGAATACGAGGAGTAAGGCGTGTAAGTAGAATGTGTTTGTTCCTTTCCGATGTACGATGACACGTCATGTCAGCGCAATGAAAAATAGCAATTTGCGAGGTTGAGAGAGACGCAGAGAAAAGTTCTCCGAGAGAAGTACAAGAGTGAAAGCTTCCATGGCCGACTGGTTAACGGGCGTGTCTTTGAATCGAACGACGGCGCCGAGCTCTGGTTC
Organism: Caenorhabditis sp. 38 MB-2015; assembly: GCA_900536415.3. Classification (NCBI taxonomy): domain Eukaryota; kingdom Metazoa; phylum Nematoda; class Chromadorea; order Rhabditida; family Rhabditidae; genus Caenorhabditis; species Caenorhabditis quiockensis. The sequence continues at coordinate 13,979 of LR548906.1, forward strand.
GATTCCCCCACGCGCCAAAACTTTTTTATTTTTTTTTCAAATTACATTTTTTTACAACGTTCTCTTGTCAGATACTACATTCACAAATATTTTGAATACATTTTTGAGTTTCGAAAACACCTTAAACTGTAATTTGAAAAAAAAGAAAAAATAATAAAAAAGTTTTGGCGAGTGGGGGAATCGAACCAGAGCTCGGCGCCGTCGTTCGATTCAAAGACACGCCCGTTAACCAGTCGGCCATGCAAGCTTTCACTGTTGTACTTCTCTCGGAGAACTTTTCTCTGCGTCTCTCTCAATCTCGTCAGTTGCATGCTGACATGACGTGGATGAATTGGTAATTCCTAGTGAAAGAAAAACTATATAAAAAGTGTGAAACGTATTTTGTATGGAGATTTAGTTGGATGCTCTCACAGTATCAATTTAAAGGTGCATGTCTATTTTTCACACAAAAACCGTACTTCCAATTTCAAAAACAAGAGAAAATTGACAGTTTTTTTTGTAAAACAAAAATAGACATGTACCTTTGAATTGATACGGTTCTTTATTTCTTGCTGGACCCTGTTGGTTAAATGATCATTACTCGGCTCAAAATGCTCCGTTTGAGCCCATATTTTGGACAGTTGTCACGTCATGTCAGCATGCAATTGACGAGATTGAGAGAGACGCAGAGAAAAGTTCTCCGAGAGAAGTACAACAGTGAAAGTTTCCATGGCCGACTGGTTAACGGGCGTGTCTTTGAATCGAACGACGGCGCCGAGCTCTGGTTCGATTCCCCCACGCGCCAAAACTTTTTTATTATTTTTTCTTTTTTTTCAAATTACAGTTTAAGGTGTTTTCGAAACTCAAAAATGTATTCAAAATATTTGTGAATGTAGTATCTGACAAGAGAACGTTGTAAAAAAATGTAATTTGAAAAAAAAATAAAAAAGTTTTGGCGCGTGGGGGAATCGAACCAGAGCTCGGCGCCGTCGTTCGATTCAAAGACATGCCCGTTAACCAGTCGGTCATGGAAATTTTCACTGTTGTACTTCTCTCGTAGAACTTTTCTCTGCGTCTCTCTCAACCTCGCTAATTGTTGTTTTTCATTGCGCTGACATGACGTGTGTGCTCAAAGATATCAGCTAAATTTTCCAGCTTTTGTAAGACCCCAGATTTTTTTTTTTAATTTTCTAGATAATGTCCTACAAAACCTGGAGTACTTTGCTGATACCTTTGGCCATAACTGTGCAGAATATGGGCTCGAACCGACGATTTTGAGCCAAGTTATGATACTTTTTAAAGACCAGGGGTTTTTTTGACCGGACCCAGTTGGTTAAATGATCATAACTCGGCTCAAAATGCTCCATTTGAGCCCTTATTTGTGACAGTTGTGCTCAAAGATATCAGCTAAATGTTCCAGGTTTTGTAAGACGATATATGAAAAAAATAAAAGTCTGGGAAATTGAGAAATAAAATGTTTTTTTTTTCGAAATTACCTTGTTAATTTTTGAATCGAGTGTCTGAGAAAAAATGTTTTTTTTTTCAAAAATTCCAAGATTTTCTCATTTTCTAGATATCACCCTTCAAGATCTGGAGCACTTCACTGATACCTTTGTGCACAATTGATTTACAAATTTTTCAAAACGTCATTTTTTATGATGTCATAGAATTATTGTTTTTTTCTCGGGAATAAAAATTTTATCGCCTTTTTGAAACGTATCTCTCCAATTTTCAAAAAAAAAGTAGTTTAATGAGAAAAAAATTTTCATGGTGTTTACACACAAAGCACACAACTTGACGTAAATGTTCACAAAACCGTAAAAGCTTGGTAGTTTGATTTTAAATTTTTTTTGGTGGAGAAAATTGTTTTTTTTAATTGGCTAGGTGTCTTTAAGAACATGATATCCTACGACAAAATGCACAATTTTGTTAAAAACATCAAATCTTACGACAAAATGTACAGTTTTTATTGAAAACATCAGATTTTACGAGAAAATGCACAATTTTGTTAAAAATATTAGATTTTACGTTAAAAAAATTCACAATTTTTTCAAAAAACCAGATTCTACGACAAAATGCACAGTTTTTATTGAAAACATGACATCTTACGAGAAAATGCACAGTTTTTTGTTAAAAATATTAGATTTTACGTTTAAAAAAATGCATAGTTTCATTGAAAACATGACATCTTACGAGAAAATACACAATTTTGTTAAAAACATCAGATCCTACGACAAAATGCACAATTTTATTAAAAACATCAGATCTTACGACAAAATGCACAATTTTATTAAAAACATCAGATCTTACGACAAAATGCACAATTTTGTTTAAAAAATCATATCTTACGACAAAATGCACAGTTTTTTATCGAAGCATCAGATTTTATGGCTTTGAAGCTTACATTAACTTCTATCTGTCCAGTTGGTATAGTGGTTGTTTGCTGGTTTTTAGAGCGCATGGTCAATGGTTCAAACCCCAGCCTTGTCGAAATTTTTTTTAAAGTTTTATTTTTCAGACAAGCGCGCTAATTTCTACACCGTGGAAAACACTCTTCGCTCAATCGAATTTCAACAAACCCAAGAGACTGGAAAAATGATTGTTCAACCTGGAAAACTGAACTCTACCTGGATTCATTGGCCATCCAAACCTGTTCAATTTTATAAAGTTCCATCTCAAATCAACTCCATAGTCCACTTGAAAACAATCGAAATGATCGATGGAATGGGTGCGGATCATGACACTATTCCAAGATACATGCCAAACGACACTCCTGATTCCGATGAGCCATTGATCGGGGAGAAGGATATCAAGAGCATCGAGATGGATTATAGTAGAATGAGTTGGAAGTCATCGATCCGTCGACATCTTCGAAGTCTCCCTATTGAGATGAGATATTCGAAAATCATTGGCAGGTGCTTTAAAGACACTTATTACAAGTATCATGAAGTGTTGAGAGAGGCGACGATGCTTTGTCCCGGACCAGAACGATGTGATGTGAGTGAGGAACTTTTATAGAAATCAAGCTGCGAGAGAATGTGTGCCGACTGGCTCAGTGGTGAGCGCGTCTGCCTATATCGCGCAAGGTGGCGAGTTCGAACCCCGGCAGAGGCAGAAATTTTTATTTTTATTTTTATTTTTGATAGAGAATTAGGAATTTTGGGAGTCGCACTCTCCAATTAGCGTAATTTTTACAGGGCTCCGTTATTTTGAAGAGTTGGGCACATTTTTAGAGTTCTTCTTTAAAAGTAATTTCTTTATAATTTTGCTAATACACATCTTGAAAACCCTTTTTTTTCTCGATATTGAATTTTCGAAACGTATTCTTTACAAGTCATGGGTTGGTCATTTTCACAGTTCTTGGACCGAAAATTTGTTTTCCTGTTAATGCCTTTTTTAATGATACACACCCTGATAAGCTATATAAGGTACTTTTCAAAGGATCAGCATATTTTTAGAACATGGAATTGTGCTATGCCCCTCCTCCCAAATAAATTGAAAAATTTCAACTATCATTCATGAGCGTAGTACTCTTTCAAGAGAGAGCCAAATTATTAGAGAATATTTGAAACGTATTTTCACTAGCTAAAATAGGTTTCAACATCTTCGAAGTCTTCCTATTGAGATGAGATATTCGAAAATCATTGGCAGGTGCTTTAAAGACACTTATTACAAGTATCATGAAGTGTTGAGAGAGGCGACGATGCTTTGTCCCGGACCAGAACGATGTGATGTGAGTGAGGAACTTTTATAGAAATCAAGCTGCGAGAGAATGTGTGCCGACTGGCTCAGTGGTGAGCGCGTCTGCCTATTTCGCGCAAGGTCGCGAGTTCGAACCCCGGCAGAGGCAGAAATTTTTATTTTTATTTTTGATAGAGAATTAGGAATTTTGGGAGTCGCACTCTCCAATTATAGTATTTGATTTTTAAAAGAAAAATGCATATTTTCTTCCAGATGTCCACATTCAAAACCAAATGCTGGAACAGTGTTGGCGAATATCATTCAACGCGCGATGGACAACTCATAAATGTTCATTTTGTGCAAAACGCTGATTTCAAGTTAGGTGACACGTGTGTCACCTAAGAAGCTAAAAATCTACAAACTCATCCTAACCAATTTAGGCATTCCATAATAAAGTAAAAGTGATGAATCGTGTAGTCTTGTTGTAAATACTCTTCGGCTGCCAATCGCTGGTATCACCCAAAATAGTGATTCTGAATTTTGCTCATCTTGCGATGCATCCGAGTAAATGTATGCGCCAAGGTTGCCGTTGCGAATGAGTTGCGCGTCCTCCACAGTTTTCTTTAAAAAAAACCTTATAAATATAATTGCAATTCTCCCTCCTCCTCTCATCGGGTACAATAGCGCAGTGGTAGCGCACTGGTCTCTCATGCGAAGGTCTCGGGTTCGAACCCCACCCGCAACAAAAATGGCTTTTGTTTTTTTTCTTTAGGCCTACCTTAAAAGTCGATTGCTCTTCTGTTCCACTATAGACATATGCTCCAATGCTTCCTTTCTTGATGAATTGTGCATGTCCATCAAGAGAGCTTGGAGCAAGGCGAACAAGACTTGTCACATCCAACTGAGCATTACGTGGCGCTTTTTTTGGGTAGGCTCGTTTGCGGATTTTCGAGTAGTCGGGCTCGTCCAACAAGAACCATCCATATGAAGTGAGGTAAACCTGGAAATGAGGAGGTATTTCTAATGGGCGTGGCTTGAATGCAGTACGTTAAAAATTCAGGCAATTTTCAACCCATAGACTAGACTCAGGCTCGATTCTCATTTACATTTCACGTCATGTCAGCATGCAATTGACGAGATTGAGAGAGACGCAGAGAAAAGTTCTCCGAGAGAAGTACAACAGTGAAAATTTCCATAGCCGACTGGATAACGGGCGTGTCTTTGAATCGAACGACGGCGCCGAGCTCTGGTTCGATTCCCCCACGCGCCAAAACTTTTTTATTATTTTTTCTTCTTTTTTTTTCAAATTACAGTTTAATGTGTTTTCGAAACTCAAAAATTTATTCAAAATATTTTCGAGAGTGTATGTTTTAGTATCTGACAAGAGAACGTTGTAAAAAATGTAATTTGAAAAAAAAAAAGAAAAATAATAAAAAAGTTTGGCGCGTGGGGGAATCGAACCAGAGCTCGGCGCCGTCGTTCGATTCAAAGACACGCCCGTTATCCAGTCGGCTATGGAAATTTTCACTGTTGTACTTCTCTCGGAGAACTTTTCTCTGCGTCTCTCTCAATCTCGTCAATTGCATGCTGACATGACGTGAAATGTAAATGAGAATCGAGCCTGAGTCTAGTCTATGGGTTGAAAATTGCCTGAATTTTTAACGTACTGCATTCAAGCCACGCCCATTAGAAATACCTCCTCATTTCCAGGTTTACCTCACTTCATATGGANTAAAAAAAAAAAAAAAAAGCGTGCTCGACATTTTCCGTGTTTTGTCATTTGATATCAATTGTGTGTATGTGTGTGTTATGTTTTTTGTGTATTTTTGGTTACGTATTTTCGAGGAGATTTTTCAAATTTTTCTTTTTATTTTCAAAAAACTGTGCCATGTAACTATAATTCACTCATTTCACCATTTATCCAGTAAAATGGACCCTTTTATCAATTATCTGAAAATGGTAAATATTCATTTTGTGCACAATTTAATGCTCTTTCTATTGATCACAATACGAGCTCATAAGATATCTGAAATTTACGTCGTTATATTCAAAAATAATATATTTTATGCTCACTTTGGTATGCTCTTTTCAAAAATCTCGGGGACTCAATGAAAGGTTAAAAAAATTGGTACCTGCTACACCTCATAAATATGCGCCAGCAAAAAATATATACTGACGAGTTTAGTATCAATTTTCTAAAAATACGCTTCATAAATTCTATAGTACCTAACTTGAGTTTTTTTTTTAAATCTTTCTCAACATATTCAAAAATAGCGTCCACCAAAAAAATGAACTCACCAATTTCGGAAACTCCAACTGCTCCGGAATATACCAAACACTTTCCGATCTCAATGCAATGCCAAAATCGACCTTTGACAACGCCACAACTGCATGGACTATTTGGATGCCCAATGGAATATCGATTGAATGAACCGCCTGCAAAAATTTATATAATTTTGTTGAAAAACGCCAGTGTCTCCCCATGTTGACGTATTTCTATGAGGCGGTTCACTTTTTGACAAAAAGTGATAGCAAACGACCAAACCCGAAAAATGTCGGTCACGCTTTTTGATGTTTGTTTGCATTAGAGCGCATTTGATACGGTCAAATCAGTTTCGATAGAACTTTTCATAATGATTTAACTTTAGGCTTAAAGGGAGAGGGACACCAAAAATGAAATTTATTTGATGTGAAAGAGCGTATTCAATTTACTAGATATGAATTTACGCGAAAAAAAAAAACGGAGTTCGCTCCCATGAGGAGTCGAACTCGCGGATCGGCGTGCGCTCCATAGCGTGTAAGCGGCGGTGGCGTCCGATCTGGCAAATGAAGCAACGTTGAGGCCGGTTAGTCGAGGGTTCGATTCCGGGTGGTGAAACTTTCTCGAAAATTTTTATTTTTTTGTTTATTGGCAAGCTGGTATTTCCTAAAGTTCAATACTGATGTTTAGAGGTGAAAAATTCGATTTTTCACTGATTTTCCACCTCTGAGCATCATTATCAAACTTTAGGAAACACCAAAATGTCAATAAACCGAAGAATAAAAACTTTTGAAAAACTTTCACCACCCGGGATCGAACCGTCGACTAACCGGCCTCGACGTTGCTTCATCTGCCAGATCGGACGCGATCGCTGCTTGCCGCGAGTTCGACTCCTCATTGGGGCCAAGTTTCTCGCATACACCCATTTCTACTGAATCGAATACGCTCTTTCACATGAAATCAACTAACTCACCTCAATCTCCACATATTTGGTATCGTCCAATTGAATTACACGAAACGCGTCAGCAAATATCAAAAAGTTGGCGAAAATATATAAAACCAACATTTCAAATGAATGAAATGTGTGAAAATGTAACAGCTGCTACTTATAAACAATCATCTTTGAGGCCAACCATTTTCTTGAAATGTTTATTTTTTTTCTTTTTTGGTTTTTTAAATAAAACAAAATCGTGATATGCTCCGTGCATTTCCGAACAAAAAACATGCTTTATATATCTACTAAAAATAGAAACGAGAACGAGCTGAAACTGAGTTGAAAGTTGAGGAGGGGGCTACGGCTACAACCGAGGAGGAGAAATATCGATTATTACAGGTCACCAACCGGAGGATCGCCACGCGATAGGGAACGATGAAGTAGAAGGAGATGAAGGGGTCGATAAGAGCGGGAAAGCAGGTGAGAATGCCGAGGAGATGCTCTGGAATAAGGGGAATTGGTGCTCATTGGAAAAAGAATGAAATTCTGCACAAAATGATACCAGAAATCGATGATTTTGAATTCCATGAACTCATTTTGTGCTCAATAGAAAGAACATAAAGTCCTGCACAAGTTCAGTACAGAATTCAGTACTTTGAATGCATATAACTCGCTTCATTTTGAGTTTCATAAGCTCGGAATAAGCTCATTAAAAAGAGCATGAAATTGTGCACAAAATGAGTCCAACAATCAATGATTTTGAATTGCATGAGCTCATTTTGTGCTCAATAGAAAGAGCATAACATTTTGCGCAGAATGAGTACAAATATCAATATTTTTGAATGGTTATAACTTCCTTCATTTCAAAGTTGGTGAGCTCAAATTGTGCTCAATAGAACAAGCACAAAATTCTGCACAAAATGAATGCAGGAATCATAAAAAAGTTTTTTGAAAAAAAAATCCTTTTGAGTATGTTTCAAAAAATGTTTTGTAAAATTTTGTTTTCTCAATTTCAAGATCTATTAAAGTTCAAACAAACTCATAAAACTCATGAGTTTCGATAAGCACAAAATCATGTTGACGATGAATTCGAAGACAAGTGCGCCCTGTTGATAACCCTCTCTCACCTGCCAAAAGTATCTCCTGTCCACCAATCTGTGCGGCCAAATACAATGAAATAATCGGAATATAACATATCAACGGCAGCATTGTCTGACACGCCAACCCCTTGATCATAGTCCTTGAATGACTTTTATTCTGGTTCGACATTTTCGAGTGTTTCGATATGAGAATCACAGTCTTCCTAACGAATATACAGGCAAAAATTGGGACAATATATGCGCCAGCTGCGATGAGGAATGTGGTGAAGAGGAAGGCGAAGGATTTGGTGTCGTGGAAACCGGAGAAGGGTTGATAGATCGATAAATTGTAAGTGGGATGCTCTTGAATGGATTGGAGTTGGACTTGCTCAAAATCCCAGGCGGTGATGAATGGGATGGTCTGGAATAGATGGTATCTAAAATTGACAAAATAGTTTAAAGATAAAGGATTTAAATTTGTTTTTTTTTTTTTTTGAAGAAAGAATAGTAACGGAAACAAGATTTTGATATTTTTGAAAAACTTTTATGAAAATTTTGAAACGTATTTTACATAGAAAAATTTTGGGATTTTTGAGTAAGTTAAAACAGCATTTCAGAATGCAACAACAAGATTCTCTTTCTGACAGGCCTGGCCTTGTTTGGCCCGATAGAAACAGGAAATCAGAAGCCTAGCAACGGCCCAAACGATAGGTTAGGATTCTAGATACAGGTTTCTAATTATAGGGTTCTAGATATAGGCTTTCAGGTCTGGACTTTCTAAATCTAGGTTTCTAGACATAGGCTTCTAAATAAAGGCTTCGAGATTTAGGCTTTCCAGAAGTTGGTTTTCAAAAAATTAGCCTGCTAGATCAAGGCTTCTAAATCTAGGCTTCTACATTTAGTTTTCCAGGTCTAGACTTTCTAAACATTTGCTTCCAGGTCTAGGCTTCCAGATATAGCTTTCTAGATATAGGTTTCTAGATATAGGCTTATAGATCTAGGTGTCCAGGTCTAGCCTTTCAGAACTAGGCTCCAGATCCAAACTTCCTAAAAATAGGCTTCTAGGTCCAGTTTTTCAGATCCAGGCTTCCTAGAAGTAGGCTTCCAGGTCAGGCTTTTCAGGTCTAGGTTCCAGATCTTTCTAACAATAGACTTCTTAATAAAGGCTTCTAGATGTAGTTTTCCAGGTCCAGACTTCCTAAACATTTGCTTCCAGGTCTAGGCTTCCAGATATAGGCTTCTAGATATCACGTCATGTCAGCGCAATGAAAAATAGCAATTTGCGAGGTTGAGAGAGACGCAGAGAAAAGTTCTCCGAGAGAAGTACAACAGTGAAAGCTTCCATGGCCGACTGG
>LR548907.1:3512-29435 GCA_900536415.3 Caenorhabditis sp. 38 MB-2015
AGCTCAGCTGACCGAAACGCAGCTAATTTTTACAGGATCGTTTCTAGCGTATCGAAAACTACCAGACTATATGTGTTTCATTTGAAAGTCCCACTTCCAAATGTGAAGGTTCCCTTGTAAGATTGTAAAAAAATCGCTCGTTCGCCCGACGTTCAGAACGCCCTTTTTCCCGCGCCCGTTTGCCTTAACGCCCGTTTGCCCGTTGGCTCTAACGCCCGTTTGCACTTACGCCCTTTCGCCCGCGCCCGTTCGCCCGTTCGCCCGTTTGCTCATTCGCCCGTTTGTCTGTTCATTACTGTTTATAACGTTATTGCAACAAAAAACGTGACACAAATCGGGCGAAAGGGCGCGGGCGAATGGGCGATCGGCGTTAGGGCTAATGGGTAAACGGGCGAAAGAGCGAAAGGGCGAACAGGCGTTTCATGTAGCGGGCGAAAGGGCCGCCCGTTCGCCCGATTTCACAACCCTATATATGTCTCGCCGGCCTCTCTAGACCCTACCCATCTTTATTTTTCCAGGTTCTCGGTCGCCGTGATGGTCATGTCTACGAGAATCTCGTCAAATGGGCTCAAATGAGCCCGCTCAATCAAAAAGGCCTGCCACATGTCGAGAAATATTTGAAGCCAATGACCCAGAGCAAATTGTAGATATTTTTATTGTATAATTTTTGATTTTCATAAAATCACATGCATCAAAAAATTTGTTGATTTTTTTTTCGCAAAAAAAAAAAATTCATTCTTCAAACAATAACAAATCTTGTTACATAGGGGGATAAGGGGGGAGTTTTTGAATTCCAGAAAAATAAAAATTTAGAAAAAATATATATTACCGGTATGACGAATTATTATTAAATGCGACGGATTCTCGGAGCTCAAAAAAAAGGGTATCGTCTTACAGACCCTGTAAAAGACTTTTCATATGGGGAAAAGGGGGGGGGGTTAACTTAGGGAGGGGGAACTGAGCAAATAATTGTACAATGTTCCTTTAAAATATATGGGGAGTGTCTAATCTGAGCATGGTGTCATAATGAGTCCTATTCCATCGCCTGTGGTTCGTTGCTTCACTTTTTTGTCTTTCATTCGTCGATTCTGAAGGAAAACACATTTTGATTACTGTATATATAAAACGGTGCTATTTTTCGTCAAATTCGATGTTTTATTTTTCATTACACATGTAGATACATAACAAAATTAGCCTGCATATCTTACTGTAAAAAAAAGCTCTTACAAACCGTGTATATATTTTTATATGGTATAGTTAACGCAGGCTGGGAAAAATTGAGCAAATTGGGAGGGATATGTGGGGGGGGGCTTTCGCAAGGGACAAAACGCAACGCCTAATCTGAGTAGCATGGTGACATTTTTATGTGCGCTGATCCGTTGTCTGGTTCATTTTTCTTTTTTTTCATTCGTCGGTTCTGCAAAAAATTATAAGGTTAACAAGAGGGACAGGCGTGGACACTAGGCATACTGTAGATATGAGTTTTGTCGTAAGATATGGTGTTCAAGGGGTTACTGTAGGTTTTTTTTTTACATTTGTTCGTTGAGCGAGAAAGTGTGCTGTATTGCACACTTTCTTGTTTCATTTAAAAAAGTTGTGCACACACTTCACGCGCACACGGCGACGACAATTTGCACACTTTCGTTTTGATGAGTCCGAACAACTCAAAGTTTGACACGTGTAATATTGAATGGGTATTTTTGGTTTAAAAAAATCAAAAAACTGGCTCTAAAAATGTTGAATTTGATTTTTGAAGCATATTTTTTAGGTTTTCGACCAGAATTTTAACACTAAACAATGTTTGGTTCAAAATTTTTGATACGTGGATTTTTGGCGGTGAAATATCATTTTTTAAAATTGTGAAATTTGTTGTAACACGAAAAATAAAGTGTCTCCAACCATCCCTGAACATACTTGAAAAATTTAAGACTATTTCCAAAATGTTCATTTTTTACCTTATTTCCAGACAAAACAGGCTGAAAATCCAACCATGTGCTGAAAATCACAATTCCAGATATTGTCTGAAACTCGCCCTACATAATAAAAAAAGAATCTCCACACGCGCCCAGTGGGAACCGAACCTCCAACTAACCGGAGTCAACGTTGCCTGCCAGATCGGACGCCCTAACACACAAGGCCTATCACCCGCATCCAGTCCCCTAGATCGATTCCCGATGGGCGCAAATCCCCTATAACTTTTTTTCGAAGCGTTTGTTTTTTCCCGGGTAAAGCGCATTCCACTACATCGACTATGCTCTTTCCGATAGGAAAAATTATTGAACACTTTATTTTTCGTGTTACCCCCCCCCCCCCCTTTAAGTTCACAATTTTAAAAACTGATATTTCACCGCCAAAAATCCACGTATCAAAAATTTTGAACCAAACATTGTTTAGTGTTAAAATTCTGGTCGAAAACCCTAAAAATATGCTTCAAAAATCAAATTCAACATTTTTAGAGCCAGTTTTTGATTTTTTTAAACCAAAAATACCCATTCAATATTACACGTGTCAAACTTTGAGTTGTTCGGACTCATCAAAACGAAAGTGTGCAAATTGTCGTCGCCGTGTGCGCGTGAAGTGTGTGCACAACTTTTTTAAATGAAACAAGAAAGTGTGCAATACAGCACACTTNCCCCCCCCTTTAAATTGTTAGAACCCGAATTTCTGCTTTAAAAAATTTGAAATGAAAGTTTCACGACTGCATTCTCTCTATGCGTGTAGTTCTCTCGGACAACTATAAAACTCTCCAAGAGAAGTACATGGCCGACTGGTTAACATGTGTGCCTTTTGAGCAAACGACGACGTACAGTCTCTGGTTCGGTTCCCCCACGCGGCAAAAAAAAAATATTTTCGGTTTTTTTCTAACTTCAGATATTAGAAATACACTTAAAATCTCACTTTTTGAGTTTTTTCTGAATTTGAAAAAAAAATTGAAGAAATCTTGGGCGCAAGGGGGAATCGAACCCACGTCGTCGTTTGCTTGAAAGACAGACACTTTAACCAACTGACCATGGACGTGTACTTCTCTTGGAGAACTTTTCTCTGCGTCTCTCTCAAAATTGCTTGAGACATGACGTGGAAAGAATATTTCACTGACGCCGCACATAAAAACCCATATTCTTAACAAACAATATTTAAAACACCAGACCTGACAACAAAATGCACAATTTTCTTTCTTTTCTATTTTTTCTAGCCGTTAGAAAATACAACACATGCGTGGTAAAATGGTAGTGCGCTGGATTGCCGGCTAAAAGACCCGGGTTCGATGCCCAGTGTGCGCGAAATTTTTTTTTTCTTTTTTTTGAAAATAAAAATTCATTCTTCAAACAATAACAATTCTTGTTACATAGAAAAAATAGTATATTACCGGTATGACAAATTATTATAGTTAAAATAGTTAAAGATGGTTGGACTGTGAGTGTGTTAATTGCATAATGTAAAAAAAATATCTCAAAACTTTGAAAAAATATATTTTCTTCAGGAAAATATGAGTCTAACAGACCCTGTAAACCTTTAAAAAAATGAGCAAAAAATCTGAGAAGGGGGGGGGGGGGGNGGCTAATCTGAGCATGGAGTCATTATGGGGCCTAGTCCGTGGCTTGTAGTCCGATGCGTTTCTTTTTTCTGCTTCATTCGTCGGTTCTGCAAAAAAAAGCATTTTTTGTAGAACCGAAAATTCAAGCTAGAGGTCCCCAGGAGTACTGTAGAGGAAAGTGTGCATTTAGTCGTAAGATATAGTGTTCCTTTACTAAAGGGAATTTGATACTAAGATCAATTCAAATTTTTAAAGGCGCATACTTTTTATAACACTCAGAAAAAATCAACTTCTAGGATTACTGTAGTCCACAATTTTTCTCTTAGAGTAAACTGTGCATTTAGTCGTAAGATATAGTGTTTCTCTACTAAAGGAATTGGGACACTGGGATAAATTCGAATTTTCAAAGGTTTATCTAGTAAACTTTTTGCAAAGCTTCAGAAATCCTGAAATACTGTTTTAAATATTTAAAAAAATCTGCAATTTGTCGTAATATATAGTGTTTATCTATTAAATGGACTCGGACAAATTGATACCTTCAAAATTTTCGAAGAAGTATTTTTTAATGAAAACTTTTAGAACCTATTTTTCCTTAAGTGTGTAATTTGTCGTCAGGTCAGGTGTTTCTTGATAAAGGAGCAGCGACAGGACAATGAATTTAAGTTTTTAATTACTTTCAAAATAGAAATTGGTGCATTTTGTCGTCAAATCAGGTGTTTTTTCTCCAACAAAGCAAAAAAAAAAAAAACGAACCTGAAACCAAATTTTGACTTGTCGCTCCGACAAATGTAAAAGTCTCGCCAATTCCCATCGTTTCTGCTTACTGACATAGGTGTTGTAACAAAACTCTTTTTCCAATTCTAAGGTTTGCGATTTTGTGTAAGGCTTTCGCTTTTTGCGCATCGAATTGGTCGACGTCCATTCCAATTGGCTTCCGTCTAAAAAAAAAGAAACATTTAATTTATATTGGCAAAACGAGTATCATTCCTTCAGAACACACTTGGTGTATTGGTTAGCACGCGCGTCTGCGGATTGAGAGCTTTTTGGATCGACTCCCCGAGGATGCGATTTTTTTTTTTTTTTTTTTGAGAAAGCCACCGTATCCGACAACCAATTAAATAAAAAGCCGGAGAGCAGGTGCCTTGGGGGGATCGTAAAATTTTTGCTCGACTTCAATTGAAAACGCCGATCTCCGCCCCAGCGAGCGAGACACTAATTAATTGGACATGTGGTGGATTACAGTAGGAAGAAACAAGATGAAGAAGAGGAAAAATTATTTTCTTCCTAAAAACTTGAAACTGAAAGAGAAAGAAGTACAGTTTATTTATTCAATGACAAATCGATTTGTTTGCTCCTTCCTCTTCCTTTCATTCTTCTTTCAATTCAAAAAAAATGTCCTTTCCTCGGGTTACTGTAGATGTGTATCTCCCTCCTCTCTCTGTCGTCTCTCTCTCCGCGCGCGCGCTCTGTTTCGAACATAAAATTCGATCGTAAAATTTTTTGTTTCGAGGTGCCCAGAAGGTGTCGTCGGCACAACACCTTTGAACTCTCATCTTCTGCTTGTTTAAATATGACAATTGGCAGGCGCTGCATTGTGTGTTGTGTGGCGGAATGGTTAGCGCGCTCGCCTATAGTTGGCAGGGTGTTGTATCGATTTCTCATGCGAGCGGAAATTTTTTTTTTTTTTTTGGGTTTTTTGTCTGACCATCTGCACCTCAAATTGCGGGTCGGATTTGACGCAATTTTACGACTTTGTTGCCAGGTGTTATTTTTTCTGCTAGGTACCAACAAGCAACAACAAAAGTGTCCATGTACTAATTCCAATTTATACTAATCTCTTGTCATCATAAATTAAATAAGAAAACCCCAAACATACTGGATTTCAAAAAAAAAAGAGCTAGAGAAAAAGAAAAAAAATGTTTTACGACTTTTGAGCGGATTAAAAAATATTCTGGTTATTTTTTTTCAATTAGTTTTTTTTGTTGAGTACGGTAGCTCACACTTTTTGAATGAAAATGCAAAAAATATAAATCATCGACAGTACCCAATCATTTTTTCGTCTTTTCGCCCATTTTTTTTTCGAAAAAAAGTGTCTTATCTTCGTCACCTACAGTACCCCTCGCTTTTCGGCATTTCTCTTTGATATTGTTAGAAAAATCACACACACACATACAAATTTTATCAGTGTACACAAAAAAATTTCTTTTTTTTTTAGACATTTTTTGGTAACGGAAATATATTTTTTGGTTGGGTTGCACTCTGGAAGATGAACATTATCGGATTATTATATTTAGTGACCCTCCGCAAAAGTCATAAAATTAATTTCGGTCGTAAAGCGACTAATTATCATATCATCACCGTGACAAATTATTGATTTTTTTTCTGTATTTGGTGTTGATATATAGGCAATTCAGCGATGCAGCACACAAGCAGCGCCTAGCCTAGTGGATAGCGCGCGCGTCTAGGGATTGGAAGGTGGCGGGTTCGATCCCCCCTGTGGTCGGACTTTTTTCAAATTTTTTTTTCTTTCTTTATTAATCTCCCAGAAACTAACCGCTAATATTATCGATATTCGGCATGGTATAATTGGCGGGAAATTGGTACTGTGGACCGTATCCATACATTGAATAAGTGGAAGCGGCTAAACTGTTCTGGTAAAAGTCAGTATACATTGGATTGTTCACCATCATTTCGAAACCTGCAAAAATGAATTTAAAAATGAACTGAAACAATTTTTATAAAACTTACCATTTGTACCGGCGGCGGGAAATCGATTGGGGTTGAATTGGTACATTCCAGCGGCGGCCGCTGTTGGCATTGTTACACCGGAGCTGAAACAAAAATTGAACGAATTAGGAGGAGAACACCTGGCGCCTTAATTTCTACCCCATTTTTTTTCCCTAACAGGCTCCCTTGTGTCTCGCGCAAAAACCATTAAAATAGGTTTATTTCAAAGAAAAAATTCCAGATGTTATAAAATGGCAATTCAACGCCGCCGCTCTCAACGTCAGCGTGGACGAGTGGTTAACGCGCGCGTCTTTAAATCAGCAGGTCGCGGGTTCGATTCCGCTACCCTTGAAATTCTTTGATTTTTGTTCTCACCTCGTTGGCAATGGGATCGTCGGACTTGAGCCCGATTCGGAGCCACCACCATTATCCGATTGTGCATCGGCATTGGAACTCGTGTTCCTCATATTGGTGTTGGTTGAGGAACTGGTACCGGATGATGGGTTTGAGGGAATCGCGGTTGTTTGGGGTGGCGGCCAAAAACACGTGGATGGTTGTTGGTGCATCGGCGGAGATTCCAACTTCATGAAAGCTTGTTGTTGGGGGCTGAAAAAAGTTTTTTGAATTATTGATTTTTATTTTTCAAAGTGCAATTCTAAAATACCTCTTCTGAAGTCGTTCAAGTATTTTCCAAGGATTCTCAACTATTTTACTATCTTCTAACTTTATGACAAATAAAATTGAATTTATACATCATAAAAACTTCTGAATACTATTTTATTGATTTTTTGAACACCTAGACAAACTTCTGAATCTTCAGAATACTTCTCAAAATCAAGTTCTTCTAAGAATCCCTAAGCGACTTCTGAAGTCATTCATATGATTCTTAACAACTTATGGATTCTTCAGAATAGCTTCAAGGCCTTCTGGAGACTTCTGAAGACTTCTGGATTTTTCGGATGAGCTTTGAAGCATTTTAAAAACTTCTGAAGTCGTCTAGGAACTTTTGATTCTTTGTGAAGAATTCTTGACTCTGTAGAACAGCTTGTAAACTTCTGAAGACCTTTCAGATTTTTCAGAATCTTCTAAAGAGATTCTAGATGCTTCAGAATAGCTTGGAGTACTTCTGAAGTCGTCTAGAAACTTTAGAAGTTTTAGAAAGACTTTCTAGAAGCATCAAACTTTCCGGAGAACTTTCAATTTTTCAGAATCTTTTAAAGGGAATCTGTACACTTCTGAAGACGTCAAAAAGGCAACTGAAGTCTTCTAGAATCTCCGGGTATTTCTTGAAGACTTCTGAATTCTTAAAAATTGCTCAAAAAGCTTCTGAAGACTGTGTGAAGTCATCAAATTTCATGAAAACTTCCAAAATTTTGAGAATATTCTTGGCACTTCTGAACACTTCAGGATAACTTGAAATAATTCCGAAAACTTCTGAAGATTTCTAGAAACTTCAGAAACTTCATTAAGAATTCTGAATTTTTCAGAACAGGTTGTAAACTTCTGAAGACTATCTAGAACCATGAAGACATCTGAAGACCTTTAGAATCTTCTCAAGAGATTCTGGAGGCTTCTAGGCACTTTGAGATCACTTCAAATGATTCTGAAGTCGTCTAGAATTCTTCTGAAGGCTTCTAGAAACCGCCAAACCTTCTGAATCCCCTTAAAATACCTTCTAAATGCTTCATCCTTGATGGCGTCGTTGTTCATCATTTGCTGCATAACCGAGATCATATCCCCCTTTGTCAGCGTTCTCGTAAGATCCGGATTTTCAGCAAAATCCCTTCCAATCGATAAATATTGTCTGAAATTAATGACACATTATAGGCCACGCCCCATTATCACTTAAAACGTGTAATCACACGTTGCGACAATAAATTATACAATTATTCCCACCCAAAACGACCCAATAATAATAATATCACAAAAAATGGTGTCATTCATCAAAAAGAGAAAAGTATAGGGGAGAGATGAGGAGAGGGACATGCGATTGTGGGCGGAGCTTGGCAGCGCCGCCCTTTCCTACTGTACGCGATTGGCCAATGAGGAGAGGCGATTGCGAGAGAGTGTGGTGGGCGAGGAGAGCGCGGAGAAAGAGAGGGGGTGATATTGGATTCGAATTGAAGTTGTTGAAGATAAGAAAAGGGGCTGGTTTTTTTTTCTGCGGTCGTTTTTTTTGGCAGCGAGCCAAGTGGCAATTTGGGCGCCGAAATTGAAAATTGAAAATTTTGAAAGAAAATTTTAAAAATGGAATGATTGGCGGCAACAATAGATGCGCAAGAATTTGAATTTGTCATTCTAAAATCCAAAATTTTTAAATAATTAAGGTCCGCAAATTTGCGTCGTATGTTTTACTGAATCTGCAAACACCGAACTTTACGAGCAATTGTGAGTGTGTGTTGAAAAGAGAAGACCTTTTACTTCCTGGTTCAAAAACCAATATTTGATTTTTGAGTTTATCAAAAAAGTACACCTAAAATGAAATTTCAAAATAAATATCAAATTGCATCGAAATGAAAAATCACATTTTAAAAAGTATAATCTTTGAGAGATTTTTTACGAAAAATTTTTCGGGCTGTTATAAATACAGAATTTTTCGAGAAATACCCGGAGATTCTAGAAAACTTCAGATGCCTTCAGAAGCATTTCAAGATATTTTGACGTCTTCAGATGTGCCCAGATTCTCTTGAAAAAATTCTGAAAAGTTGAAAGTTCTTCAGAAAGTTTGATGGCTCCACACAGGCTTTCGAAACGTTTCGAGCTATTTCGAAGTATTCTGAAATTTTCAGGAAGTTTTTGAAGTTTTTAGAAGTCATTAGAAGTTAGAATTCTAGACGACTTCAGAATCATTTGAAGTGATCTCAAAGTGCCTAGAAGCCTCCAGAATCTCTTGAGAAGATTCTAAAGGTCTTCAGATGTCTTCATGGTTCTAGATAGTCTTCAGAAGTTTACAACCTGTTCTGAAAAATTCAGAATTCTTAATGAAGTTTTTGAAGTTTCTAGAAATCTTCAGAAGTTTTCGGAATTATTTCAAGTTATCCTGAAGTGTTCAGAAGTGTCCAGAATATTCTCAAAATTCTGGAAGTTTTCATGAAATTTGATGATTTCACACAGTCTTCAGAAGCTTTTTGAGCAATTTTTAAAAATTCAGAAGTCTTCAAGAAATACCCGGAGATTCTAGAAGACTTCAGATGCCTTCAGAAGTATTTCAAGATATTTTGACGTCTTCAGAAGTGCCCAGATTCTCTTGAAAAAATTCTGAAAAGTTGAAAGTTCTTCAGAAAGTTTGATACTTCTAGAAAGTCTTTCTAAAATTTGAAAAGTTTGTAGACGACTTTAGAAGTACTTCAAGCTATTCTGAAGCATCTAGAATCTCTTTAGAAGATTCTGAAAAGTCTGAAAGGTCTTCAGAAGTTTACAAGCTGTTCTACAGAGTCAAGAATTCTTCACAAAGAATCTAAAGTTCCTAGACGACTTCAGAAGTTTTTAAAATGCTTCAAAGCTCATCCGAAAAATCCAGAAGTCTTCAGAAGTCTCCAGAAGGCCTGAAGGCCTATTCTGAAGAATCCAGAAGTTGTTAAGAATCACATGAATGACTTCAGAAGTCGCTTAGGGATTCTTAGAAGAACTTGATTTTGAGAAGTATTCTGAAGATTCAGAAGTTTGTCTAGGTGTTCAGAAAATCAATAAAAGAGTATTCAGAAGTTTTTATGATGTATAAATTCAATTTTATTTGTCATAAAGTTAAAAGATAGTAAAATAGTTGAGAATCTTTGAAAAATACTTTTAAGACTTCAGAAATTCTTCTGAAGTGTCTCCAGAAGAACTATCTCGAATTCAGAAGATGTATTTTAGAAGCGGTAGTTTTCAAAACTCGTCCCTTGCACTTTGTAAAATGAAAATCAACAATTCAAAAACATTTTGTCAACACTTCACGCGGACTCGTACAACCCCTTTAAAAGTAAAGTTTCGGTAAAAAATTCCACGAGGGTCGAAGTATATTTGATATCGAATTTTTGAAAACCTTTTCAGTGAAAAATTTCAGCGACGTTGCATCATTTTTCTGATATCAGACCACAAAAAAAGATGCACAAATATAAATGGTAATTGGGGGTAATAAATGGTAATAAAATGATAAATGAGTTTTTTTTTTTTTGAACTTTTAAAGTTTATAGTTTTGCCAATTCGCAAATTTCAGATCGATTTTAGCAGTTCTTGTGAAACCAAAGACTCCCAAAACTGACCTGATAAGAAATACCGGAACTATTATAACACCTAGAAGTTGAGAACACTTTTATGTGAAAATTCACAACATCAGCATCAGAAGCTACAGTAACCTGGATTACTGTAACCTATAGAACTCGAGTAAATTACGTAAATCGAGTCAATGTCAAAAAAAAACATGATTCGCTCATAAAACACAATAATAAAGTTGTCTTGGTCGGCGAATTACAAAACGAGATAAAATCATACAGAAGGGCGGCGAGTTGTGTTCTTTACCTACTCTCCCCGAAAAGTTTGGATATAGCTGGTAGAATGATGTATCGCCTGTCAGATCGTCTATAATTAACACCTGCTCGCGAAACAAAACAAAAAAAGAAAAAAAAAATATCTGCCCCCACGCAGGATTGAACTACGGACCTTTGGTTTACAAGACCAACGCTCTACCACTGAGCTATAAGGGCGATGGGAGAAAGAGGGCGCGATGCCTAATATAAAGTTTATGGAAAGTTTGGAAAAAATTGGAGAACAGCGAACAAGTAGAGTAATAAATATATATCAAAAAGCTCATTTCGCGCATTTTAAAACGCATAAATCTTACATAGGGTGGTAGGTAGCACATATTTAACACATTTTAACCAGGGTGATTTATTTACAACCCCAGGAAGTTGGCACTTATTCTGGGAGACAAAAAAAATGTCAATAAATTCTACAGTGTTTTCCTGGAGAAGAGAGGAATATGTAAATTGGCAAAACGAAACCATAAAATAGAGCGATGAAGTGTGCGAAAAAAAGGACCTGGCCCTGGTACCGTAAGACAGAGAGCCTGGAAAAGAATGAAAAGAGGGGAGAGAGAGAGAAGAGCGGCTATAAAATTCGAACATAATTTTCGTTTTTCTGCCTCATATACATCTGGTATTTTTTTCTCATGTTTTGCGGGGACCTGCAGGTGGCTGCTATGATATCATATCGAATTAAATTTAAAGAAAAAAAACGCTTCGGTAACATCAATAGTATCTTGGTAATCTACAATAAAGCTCTCATCGGCTAGTTGGCAAAGTGGCAACGCGTTGGGCTCGCCCGCAGGAGGTCATGGGTTCACTCCCGCGTGTGAGCTAAACTTTTTTGTCTTTTCTCGCAATGGAAAATTGCACCCGTTCACACCTGTTTGTTGATACTTGTCGGCATCTTTGAGGTGTCATCAGATTAGGCTCTAATCCTATATACATACACAAACACGTGTTTGATCGATTATGCAATTTCAAAAGAGGGCTACCTGACCTGTTAAAAACTTAATTTTCTCCCTCCCCCCAAAAAATGGAGAAGAACAACGGCGAATTGGGGGGCTGGTTGGTTTTATCATTTGACAATTAAACACAATGTTATTTCAAGATTACGAACTGGGTTACTGTAGCGAAGAGGGCAAATACACTTATGTATATATACTGATTATGAAATTTATGAGGTAGATGACCTGAATAGACCAGGCAAAAAAACCAAAAAGAAAAAAAAAGAAAAAAGATTATGCCCACACGCAGGATTGAACTACTGACCTTTGGTTTACAAGACCAACGCTCTACCACTGAGCTATAAGGACGGATGAAAACAACAGGCGTAATGCCCAATATAAACTTTTCAATAATAATAATAATCGAAAAACGTGCAAAAGAGACAAGAAAAGTATCAACAAAAAAAATTTGGTAGCAGAAAAATAATAAAGATAACCATTATTCAAAAAATAAAAAAAGAAAAGTGTTTGATAGGGGCGGTCTCTTTGAAAATGAGTCCTTGTTGGTTATCAGTGGTTGTAAAACAAAAAAATGTCATGTTTTCCGGCAGGCAACGTTCGTTTATTTCGTTGCAGGACCCCATTTTAAATCTGGAATGTGTATAGTTACTAAAAAAAAGATTATGAGCAGTTTATCAGTTTTTAAGTTCAAAAAATATTCACGTGATTTTTTTGTGGACTCGAACTTTCTCCGAAAATCGATATTTGAACGCAGAAAAACTTCCATTTTTGGAATATATGGATAGCTCAGTAGGTTACACGTAAAACTATCGAGCAAAAGGTTACAGGTTCAATTCTCCTCTGTGTCAAGAAAAAAAAAAACTGCGAATACACTATAATTCCTCCAAATGATTACAGTATCTCCCATTCTCAACCTAATCCATCATTTTTTCATATATTGATACTAATTGATATCTCTCTCGACGTGTTTCTTTTTTTTGTGCTCTTGCTGCTCGATGTTGTTAGTATGTATGTGTGTGTGCTGATGCGCCTTTGATGTTTTGCCGACCGGCTCATTCCAACAATTTTACGACATTTTTATCAGCGAAAAATACATACATACATATCTTTTTGGTTTGGGGTATGATCGATGTCCAAGGGGAAATTAGCAGAAAAATGCGAGAGGAAAAAAAAAAGAAAAAGTTCTTGCCCCCACGCAGGATTGAACTACGGACCTTTGGTTTACAAGACCAACGCTCTACCACTGAGCTATAAGGGCGATGAGAGATACGAGGCGCGATAGCCAATTTATATGTGTGTGTGTGTGTGTTTGTGTGTCGCCAGCGGCGGCGAATAAATCTTTCTTCCGTCTTTGTGACTCATTTTTTTGGAATTCGGGATATTTTTCTGGGTTGTTGTCAAACAGAGATGACTGTATTACATGGGTTACGCAATACCCGTCACAACACAAGGCACACACACGAGTAATAAAGATGACAAGACGAGATTGTTAACCTCCTCAATGTTTCTTCTTCGCCGACACATCTGCCTCGAATCGTTTTATGGCACCAAAACAGAGCCCCCGACCCTAAAAATCACACACAAATATATACACAGATCAAGATATATGATTTGCGGCAAATAAAAAAAAAATCGGGGGGTTACCGGAATCGAACCTGGCACCCTATGGTTGATAGTTTCACATCTAACCAGCTGAGCCATACGTGCCACTAAAGCAGTCTTCTACAGTACTACACCCGAAAAAATACACCAAAAATTATCATTTTCGGTGATTTTATGGGTGTAATAAAAACGGGGGGCACCACACTAGCCGAAGAAGAAAAAAACCACATAATTAATTAGCTCCATCACTTTTTTCTCACGGGCACAAAAAAAAAACAACATGTAGCAAAAAGTTGAAAGCGGTCCGGCGCGCGGCTTTTTCCTCAAATGACTCACTCTGCCACATGTATATGTTTTATGGGTGGTCGTGGAAAACAACACCACGGCTAATTGGTGTAGAATTTATTATATTGGTGGGGGGTATTGGTGACATATTGGAGGGAAATTGGAGACTACTGTAGGGGATTGGAAATGCGTTAGCAACTCCTATAGCTACAAAAAATGCGCCAACCAGCAATATTGAGCTACGAAATTTGCGCTAACGTGTTTCTTAGCTTCGAAAAACATACCATCTCGTCTAAAAACTACTGAAAATGCGCCAGCAATCTATATACCTACACAAAATGCGCCAACGAACCTAGGAGCTTCAGAAAACTACCAGAAATACGCCAGCTAGCTCAAAATACAAGTGAAACTAAAAAATTTGCGCCAGTGAATTTCTGAGCTTTAACAAACACGTAAGCCTCTCACAAATGTGTCAGTAACACTATGAGCTACAGAAAATACGCCAGCAGCTTCTTTGTCATGGAAGCTACCAGAATTGCGTCAGCCAGCAATATTGCAGCTACATTATTTGTGCCAGCGAGTTCTTTTGATGTTCAGCTACATGAAACGCGTCAGCGTGGCTAAAACTGCAGAGATTGCGTCAGTAAACCTCGAAGCTACAAAAAATGCGCCAACTACAAAACAAACCTCTCAGAAATGTGTCAGTAAATCTGCCAGATGAACAAATCGACTTTTTCGCCCCAGTAGCTACGCAGAACGCGCCTGTGCTCATATTTTCATAGCCTACACAAAATGCGCCAGCAGTCAACTCATTAGTTGCCACAAACGCGTCAGCAACACTATAGGGTACTGAAAAAGCGTCAGCAACTCTACAAAATCTCAAACTACAGTAACCCAATCAATTTCCATATCAACCAACAAAAAAAAAAGAGAAAAACCCGCCCGAGAGGCAATAAAACGAGGTGGCCTGGCCGCTCCTCTTCTTCGACCGACCGCACCTACCGTAATCCATCGTGAGGCCCTAAAAATTCCCTTTCTTGATTATATACACTATGAAGTTGACCAAAAAAAAATCAGAGGGGAAGAATACTACTGTAGATTTATTTACACACATTTGAAAACAAAAAAAAATTAGAAATGATAAGTTTGACCTCGAACATGTTGGTGGTTACTGTACTTTACAACTTGGCCAAAACTGGGCTCTTCCTTATCATCGCCTCAATAGCTTCATCGACAGTGTGCACAAGGATGATGTCCAGTTCATGCCGCAGGTCTGCGTCCAACTTGGCGACTTCCTCTTCATTCGCGCGTGGTAGAATGACACGACGTAGACCGTCGCGTTGTGCTGCGAGGACTTTCTCTTTGACGCCGCCGATTGGCAAGACATGCCCCGTGAGCGAGAGTTCGCCGGTGATTGCGGCGTCACTGCGGCATGGTGTGTTCATGGCGAGGCTGACGAGAGCGCAGGCTAGCCCGCAACCTGCCGACGGGCCGTCTTTGTTGATGCTGCCTGGAAGAAGAAATGTGGAGGTTGGTGAGATACAGAAAATGCGTCAGTAAGTCAATGAATTAATCTAGAACCTAAAAAATTCGTGTCAGTCATCCATTATGAATAGACGAACATTATACGACAAGAAAATTTGCGTCAATAAAAATTGAAAAATATCCTACAAGAAAAAACTACCTACATGAAACGCGTCAGCAAAATGAGAAGCTACATTAAATGCGTCAGTAAAGTGACAGCAAAATTAGGAGCTACAAAAAATGCGCTAACAGTTCTTACAAATTGCGTCAATGAGTTGGCAAAAAATTGGGCGCCAACAAAATTACGCCATTTCTCAATTAGACTGCAAAACTTGGGTCAAACGAAAATGGAAAGATTTCCTACATAAATTGCGCCAGTAAAGTAGGAAGGTAAAGGAAATGCGCCAACAAAAATGAGAATCTACGGAGAATGCGTCAACAAAAATAGGAACTACATAAAATGCGCCAGAAAAACTAAAAGCTACAGGAAACGCGTCAGTAAGTCTATGAATTATTCTAGAGCCTACAAAAGTTGTGCCAGTCAAACATTGTATATCAATAATAAGAAGCTACAAAAACTGCGCCAGCAAAGAGATAAACTACAGAAAATGCGCCAGCAAAACTTTAAAAATGTGTCAATAAGTCTATGAATTATTCTAGAGCCTACAAAAGTTGTGCCAGTCAAACATTGTAAATTAATAATAAGAAGCTACAAAAACTGCGCCAGCAAAGAGATAAACTACAGAGAATGCGCCAGCAAAACTTTGAAAATGCGTCAGTAAGTCTATGAATTATTTTAGACCCTACAAAAGTTGTGCCAGTCAAACATTGTATATCAATAATAAGAAGCTACAAAAACTGCGCCAGCAAAGAGATAAACTACAGAAAATGCGCCAGCAAAACTTTAAAAATGCGTCAATAAGTCTATGAATTATTCTAGAGCCTACAAAAGTTGTGCCAGTCAAACATTGTAAATTAATAATAAGAAGCTACAAAAACTGCGTCAGCAAAGAGATAAACTACAGAGAATGCGCCAGCAAAACTTTGAAAATGCGTCAGTAAGTCTATGAATTATTTTAGACCCTACAAAAGTTGTGCCAGTCAAACATTGTAAATTAATAATAAGAAGCTACAAAAACTGCGCCAGCAAAGAGATAAACTACAGAAAATGCGCCAGCAAAACTTTGAAAATGCGTCAATAAGTCTATGAATTATTTTAGACCCTACAAAAGTTGTGCCAGTCAAACATTGTAAATTAATAATAAGAAGCTACAAAAACTGCGTCAGCAAAGAGATAAACTACAGAGAATGCGCCAGCAAAACTTTGAAAATGCGTCAATAAGTCTATGAATTATTTTAGACCCTACAAAAGTTGTGCCAGTCAAACATTGTAAATTAATAATAAGAAGCTACAAAAACTGCGCCAGCAAAGAGATAAACTACAGAAAATGCGCCAGCAAAACTTTAAAAATGCGTCAATAAGTCTATGAATTATTCTAGAGCCTACAAAAGTTGTGCCAGTCAAACATTGTAAATTAATAATAAGAAGCTACAAAAACTGCGCCAGCAAAGAGATAAACTACAGAGAATGCGCCAGCAAAACTTTGAAAATGCGTCAATAAGTCTATGAATTATTTTAGACCCTACAAAAGTTGTGCCAGTCAAACATTGTAAATTAATAATAAGAAGCTACAAAAACTGCGCCAGCAAAGAGATAAACTACAGAGAATGCGCCAGCAAAACTTTAAAAATGCGTCAATAAGTCTATGAATTATTCTAGAGCCTACAAAAGTTGTGCCAGTCAAACATTGTAAATTAATAATAAGAAGCTACAAAAACTGCGCCAGCAAAGAGATAAACTACAGAAAATGCGCCAGCAAAACTAGAAACTACAGAAAATGCGCCAACAAAAAAAAACCCACCAGCCGGCAAATGTACATGTACATCATCCTGTTTCAAATTCGCCACACCCAACCGTTCCGAATTTGCCGCCAACCACCCCCTTGCCACCAAAATACTCTCCTCCAACACCTTTCCCAAATGCCCGGTCGTCACAATCTTCCCGCTCCCGCCATTCCCGCCGTTCCCACTTTTCGACGCCTCAATCGGCATCACGCGTCCTCCACCATTTTGGGTGACACTGAGCCCAAAAACCGTTCCTGGTGGCAATGGTGACATGCGCTCGACGATGCGCACCCGTTTTCCCAGTTTATTTTTGAGGATTTGGTGAATTTCCGGTTCACCAATGGCGATGGGTAGCGCGAATTCGGGTAAGGTGTCGGCGTCGATATCGGAGTTCAACGCTTCCGCCAGTTTTAACGCAACATTGCGGCAGATCGCAGCAATGTTGCGCTCCAATTGTCGCACTCCTGCTTCCATGGTGTATTCTTCGACTGCAAAAAAAACATAGGTACTGTAGTTGTGTATCTAACTCACTTATGGTCCAAACGGCTTGTTGATCCAAATTGACATAATCCAGCGAGATGCAATGTTTTGACAATTGACGGGGTAGCAAATGATTCTGACAGATTTTCACTTTTTCCTTCTGAGTGTAACCGGACATTTCGATGATTTCGAGCCGATCTCGAAGAGCTGGCTCCACGTTGGAAATATCGTTGGCGGTGGCGATGAACATGACTTTGGATACGTCGAACGGTAGGTTCAAATAACTGGAAAAATTCTAATCTAACGACGACGTAGGGTCTCTGGTTCGGTTCCCACATGCGTCGGAAATTTTTTTTTCTTTTTTATCTTTTTTATCTTTTTTCCTTCTTTGTTTTTTCTTCTCTTTTTTCTTCAATTTTCTTTTTTTCTTTGTTTCGTTTTTTTTTCCTATTTTTTTAAATTCTTTTTTCATTTTTCTTTTTTTTCAAAATCAGAAAATCTTAGAAAAAGGAAGAAAAAGTGAAAAAAAAAATGAAAAAACAAAAAAAAAAGAATAANAAAATGAAAAAACAAAAAAAAGAATTATTTTTTTCTTTTTCTTTATTTTTTATTTTTTAATTATTTTTTTTTTCTCTTTTTTTCTTTTAAATTGGGGAAGCGAACCGTTAACCAGTCGGCCATGTACTTCTCTCGGACAATTTTTCTCTGCGTCTCTTTCAATCGATAAACTCACTGATCATGAAACTCCTTATTCTGCTCCCCATCCAACAATTCCAATAACGCCGCACTTGGACTTCCCTGATTGCCAGTATACAACTTATCCACCTCATCCAACAAAATCACCGGATTATCCGTTTTACACTGCTTCAACGCCTCGATAACCCGTCCCGGCATCGCTGCGACATACGTGCGACGATGTCCGCGAATATCGCTCTCGTCGCGACATCCGCCAAGCGAAATTCTCGCAAACTTGCGACCCATCGATTGCGCGATCGCCTTTGCTATACTCGTTTTGCCGATGCCTGGTGGACCGGTGAAGCAGAGAATGACACCATTTTGATTGGTGGCGGTGGATTGGAGCATTTGGCAACATGCCAAGTGCTCGAGGACACGTTGCTTGACGTCATCCATCGCGTCATGTGATTCATCCAAATATGTGCGAGCCTTAAAGCAACACAGATATCACAATATTTTTTGTTCAAAAAAAAACTGAGCTGGAAAAATTTTATAGAAATTTTTGATATTTTCAAAATTTCATCATTCCAAATGTATAAAGTTTGTTGAATTTTCTTTTGGTCAAAAATGAAAAACACAATTTTCAGTTTTCCGAGCAGAGCTCAGCAAGAATTAGAAGCGGGATATTCTTCAGCATGAAAAACTGTCTGAAACTCGGTTCTCTGAAAATATTGTGAATTCATATTTCCGAATGAATATATGTCTTAGTAGTGTGAATATCAGTTTTAAACGGGTCTTCACGTCATGTCAGCGCAATGAAAAATAGCAATTTGCGAGGTTGAGAGAGACGCAGAGAAAAGTTCTCCGAGAGAAGTACAACAGTGAAAGCTTCCATGGCCGACTGGTTAACGGGCGTGTCTTTGAATCGAACGACGGCGCCGAGCTCTGGCTCGATTCCCCCACGCGCCAAAACTTTTTTATTATTTTTCTTTTTTTTTTCTCAAATTACNTTTTTTACAACGTTCTCTTGTCAGATACTACTCTCACAAATATTTTGAATACATTTTTGAGTTTCGAAAACACATTAAACTGTAATTTGAAAAAAAAAGAAAAAATAATAAAAAAGTTTTGGCGCGTGGGGGAATCGAACCAGAGCTCGGCGCCGTCGTTCGATTCAAAGACATGCCCGTTAACCAGTCGGCCATGGAAATTTTCACTGTTGTACTTCTCTCAGAGAACTTTTCTCTGCGTCTCTCTCAATCTCGTCAATTGCATGCTGACATGACGTGTATTTTGGTTCAAAATGAACATCACCATGACTCAAATACCCTTTGTCTAAAAATTGAATCGAAAAGTGGGTCACTCAATTTTGGACCTAAAATAGGGGAAAACTCAGGTACAGCTCTTTTTTTGGTGAAAAATAAACATCACCATCATGTTTGGTGTACCTGAAACCCTTTGGTGACAAAATCTCAACCATTTTTTTTATAAATAAGGTTAAACCGGTTTCGAAATGCCCCGGAGCCAAATTTTTATGATAAGAAAGCTAGGATAACTCTCTGAAAATAAGACTTTTTTGATTTTTTCGTTCGATTCAAAGACACAAAAAAAAAGAAAAAAAAGAAACCCGTGATCCGGTTTCAGTTTTGATTCAAAAATGTCCAGTAGATACGGGAGAATCCTATCGAGATATTGATCCGTTCTACTCGATCTGGACCCGATCCAATCAATCCGGGTCATTTTTTTTTAGAAATGAATTGAATAACTTAATTTCACGAATTAAAAAAATGGAAATGAATTTAAAAACTGGGTTTCGCTTCACAATATTTTCCCATTTATGTATTTTTTCGTTCCGATCCGGATCAAAAATGGGTCGGGTCGGATTGGAAACAAGACCTGGGTTGATTGGATTGGATCAGAATCGGATCGGGTCACGATCCGGATCAAGTAGAACAGATCAAGATCGGATTGAGGCATGATCCGGATCGAAAATTGTCGGGCCGAATTAAACTGGCTTTTTTTCTGACTTGAGTTAGGATCCAGTCTCAACCGGTCAAAATTAAAAGAAAAAAAAATGTTTTTTTTTTTTTGTTTAATAACCCTTCACTTTCATTCTATTGAAACCCTATAATTTCGAAAAGATATTTCAGGTTTTCAGATCAAACTTTGAGCTCAATTTTCAGCCTTCCGCGCAGAGTTTTGCAAAATTTAAAAGCGGGATGTTGATCAGCATGAAAAACTCTATATGGGACCCTTCTACCTTGCTAATCTCAATCTCATCCACAGTTGACTTTTTCCATGGCAACGCTGCCACCAACTCCAGCCATCCAATGAGCACATTATATTCACTTTGAGATGAGTTGAGAGATTTCAAACGAGCCAGCTCCGAATATACACGATCCTGAAATACGTTAGATGTGCAGGTGTCCATAGTAACTCGGGGAAAAAACGGCAAGCGTGTCGCAAGGCTTTTCCCTTGTCGCAAGCTTGCGGCAGTTTGTCGCAAACTTGCGACACATTTTTTCTGGCGCAAGGGTGTCGCAAGCCATGCAGTAGTTTTGCTGCTAGATGTCGCAAAGCTTGCGACTATTGGCGCAAGAACACCGCAAGCCTTGCGACAAATTGCCGCAAGCTTGCCGATTTTTCCCCGAGAACCCTGGCTCACCACAACATTCTCTGGAAAATCGAGACCGGCCAACTTTTCTTCAAGCAACTCCACTGTATTTTTGGTGTTTGGAATTTTTCGTGGATTCAGCGATTTTCGAGGCATCGCCGGGACAAGAGCTCCTCCAGATTCAACAATCTTCAACCCAACTGGCTTCTTCCTCATCCAATTCTTCAGAATCTCCACTCTTTTCTCCACATCGAACGTCGATAGATATTCTAGAAGTGGGGCGTAACCCACGTCATTTTGTTTGATCTGAGCAACACACAAATCCACGAGTCGGCCGTATTCATGATCTTCAATGAGGTTGTGGATGTCAAAGTCGATTCGAGTGGGATTCAGGTTTTCGGCAAGATGTTTGGCGGTTTTCAGAAGGATTTCCAGGTTGGAATGCTCGAGGCTGGCTGGAAAAAATATGCTTCAAAGTTTCCTTAAACACTTTTCATAATAAAAAAAATTAATCCTTTCTGGGTGCATGTTGAAATTTCGAAATAGCCGTAAATTGGGCATAAAAATGAAAATTCAAAAATTTATTTAAAATTTATTTTTTTACGCGAGATGGGAGTGACTTCTGAAATCTTTCACGTTTTTATTGACATCTTTTTTTCAAACTTATTTTTCTGGCGTTTCAGTCGATTTTTTTCAGATAAATGAATGTTTTCAGCATTTTTTTTCATATCAAAGAACCTTTTCCTCTATACTGAAAAACATAAATTCGAAGAAAAATTTGAAGAGCAAACGTAGAGTTCAATTAAAGTTAGGTAGCTGTATCAGATGTCATAGATCTCCTTCTGAAGTCCTTTATGAATCTAGTAAGGTCTCCGTGTAAGCTACACCTTCAGGATCATTCACAGTTTACAAAAATAAAAAACAGAAAAGGTTTACTGTTTTAAAAGTGTTATATTTCACGTCATGTCAGCGCAATGAAAAACAGCAATTTGCGAGGTTGAGAGAGACGCAGAGAAAAGTTCTCCGAGAGAAGTACAACAGTGAAAGCTTCCATGGCCGACTGGTTAACGGGCGTGTCTTTGAATCGAACGACGGCGCCGAGGTCTGGTTCGATTCCCCCACGCGCCAAAACTTTTTTATTATTTTTCTTTTTTTTTTTCAAATTACATTTTTTTACAACGTTCTCTTGTCAGATACTAAAAAATACACTCTCACAAATATTTTGAATACATTTTTAAGTTTCGAAAACACATTAAACTGTAATTTGAAAAAAAAAGAAAAAATAATAAAAAAGTTTTGGCGCGTGGGGGAATCGAACCAGAGATCGGCGTCGTCGTTCGATTCAAAGACACGCCCGTTATCCAGTCGGCCATGAAACATGACGTGTCTGTTGTCTAAACAATGTCACATATTCGTTGCTCGTTCTTCTTCGTTCATAATACACTGTTTCAAAAATCTTATTTTCTGCAATTTTATAATTCATTGGTTAATCATAAATTACATTGTCGCTTTACATTTTCAGGAAAAATTATTAATTTCAAGTATTATTATTATTATGAAAAATTCTATCAAATTTTTGGCGGTTATGAAATATCAGTATTGAAACAGTGAGCAAACTTTGAGCTCAATTTTCAGCTTTTCGCGGTGAGCTCAGCAAAAAATTAGATGAAGGATGTTGATCAGCATGAAAAACTGTATCAGATTCACGTCATGTCAGCATGCAATTGACGAGATTGAGAGAGACGCAGAGAAAAGTTCTCCGAGTAAAGTATAACAATGAAAATTTTCATGGCCGACTGGTTAACGGGCGTGTCTTTGAATCGAACGACGGCGCCGAGCTCTGGTTCGATTCCCCCCCGCGCCAAAACTTTTTTATTATTTTTCTTTTTTTTCAAATTACAGTTTAATGTGTTTTCGAAACTTAAAAATGTATTCAAAATATTTGTGAGAGTAGTATCTGACAAGAGAACGTTGTAAAAAATGTAATTTGAAAAAAAAAAGAAAAATAATAAAAAAGTTTTGGCGCGTGGGGGAATCGAACCAGACCTCGGCGCCGTCGTTCGATTCAAAGACACGCCCGTTAACCAGTCGGCCATGGAAATTTTCACTGTTGTACTTCTCTCGGAGAACTTTTCTCTGCGTCTCTCTCAACCTCGCAAATTGCTGTTTTTCATTGCGCTGACATGACGTGCGATTTTTCTCTTCTCTTATAGAACAATGAGAGTACTGTAGTACACAAAACATCACAATCGACGCACAAATGCACAAGTCTGTGAGAACGGTGTGGGACATTTCATTCAATCCACATCTAGAACCAATGAACATCAAAGTGAAATATGGGTACCCATTTTACTTTAAAAAAATAATAAATTTAAATTTTTTTTTCCCAGGCAACTGTTTTGAAAGGCTCCTAATATCTGACAAAGTTCTCAATTATCGTGAGCTACACCCCCACACTCACCTGTCGGTTCCTCAATCCTCTTAACCACCGCCGTCGGCAAAGTCAACTTCTCAATAGTGGCTCGATGCAATCCAACAACATTGATCGAGTACTGTACAACATTATTAAACGTCCACCCAAAAATCTTGTCCACATACGCCACCGTTGCCACCTCAAACACCTTCTCCGACGATAATTTATAGGCGACCACCACTTGATTTTGAATTCCCGCCGATTTTGTCAAATATTTTTCGATTGTTGATATACTAAACAAAATATATATATTTTCCTCTCTGCGTCTCTCACTTTTACACTCACTTATTTCGGTTTTTAATAGGAATTTTCAAATCGGCGCCAGGTAGAAGAACCCCGTTGGAAATGAGGAGAACAGGCAACTCGGTTTTCATGCTGAAAATGTTGGAAGAAAGTGCGTTTTTAAAAACAATTGAGAAAAAAGGACAAAACGACTTTTATTATCAATCATCGTTGATAAAACCTCAATTAGACTACAATGTAGTGTTGTTTGTTCGATGTGTGATGGAAAGAAGAAAAGTTTGTATTTTTTGAAATTGTCATAACTTGGCTACATATAGCCCGTTTGACACCATATTCTGCAAAAAATCTAGAGTTTTTTCTGATTTCAAAGAGACCAAAAACGAATCATTTTCAGACGGCTCAGGGAAAAATCGGCAAGCTTGCGACAGTTTGTCGCAAACTTGCGACAATTTGTCGCAAACTTGCGACATTCGGCTGTCGCAAGGCTTGCGGTTTTCTTGCGCCAATAGTCGCAAGCTTTGCGACATCTAGCAGCAAAACTACTGCACGGCTTGCGACACCCTTGCGCCAGAAAAAATGTGTCGCAAGTTTGCGACAAACTGCCGCAAGCTTGCGACAAGGAAAAAGCCTTGCGACACGCTTGCCGTTTTTTCCCCGAGGGGCTCATAATTAAATTTTAATTTCTAAATTAATATTTTTTCTTTCTATTCCGAAAGTTTTTTTTTTCGTAAATTAAATTTTTATGGTTTGAGAATTGGAAGTGTGGGTATTTAGGTGATGAACTTTAGCTTAACAAAATGAAAAAGGGATTTCCTTTAATGAAAAACTAATAGAATTTCTAGATTTTTAATTTTTTTTCAGATAATTTCAGATTGTGCACAACAGATACTTTTGAAAAAAAATTGATGAATATTACTAGTTTATACTCTACAAAAAATGATCACTTGCTTTTGAAACGGTAAAAAAATCTTAAAACGACTGAAAATGGATTTAATGATACTGTTCCAGTTAAAATTCAGAAAATTAACTTTAGAAACAGTAAAATATTTGGCTCCGGGACATTTCGGAACCGGTTCAGATTTTGTCCCCAGAGGTTATCGGGTACGCCAAACATGATGGTGATGTTTATTTTTCACCAAAAAAGAGCTGCATCTGAGTTTTCCCCTATTTTAGGTCCAAAATTGAGTGACCCAGATTTCGATTCAATTTTTAGACAAAGGGTATTTGAGTATGGCAAACGTCATGGTGATGTTCATTTTGAACCAAAATACACGTCATGTCAGCATGCAATTGACGAGATTGAGAGAGACGCAGAGAAAAGTTCTCTGAGAGAAGTACAACAGTGAAAATTTCCATGGCCGACTGGTTAACGGGCATGTCTTTGAATCGAACGACGGCGCCGAGCTCTGGTTCGATTCCCCCACGCGCCAAAACTTTTTTATTATTTTTTCTTTTTTTTTCAAATTACAGTTTAATGTGTTTTCGAAACTCAAAAATGTATTCAAAATATTTGTGAGAGTGTATTTTTTTAAGTCCAACATTGACTGATCCAGATTTCGATGAAATTTTAAAACAATGGGTATTTGAGTATGGCAAATGTAATGGTGATGTTCATTTTTAAACAAAATAGGGTTGAACTAGAGTTTGTACCTGTTTCAAGTCCAAAATTCAACAAAAAACATTTCAGAAAAGTCTATGTCAGTTAGTTATAGACTACAAACTCGACTTTACACACTGTTTTATATTGCAAAAAGGTGAGAGGGAGAACGTGAGGATGAGACGCAGACATTATCATTAGGGCGAAATAACATTTTTCATTTCTAATTTTTTTCCAGCAAAAACTAATAACTTTTGAAAATGCGTTCACGTTTTTATTCCAGTACGATATTTTTTTTGGTTTTTCTTGTAAGTTTTTAGAAAAAATAATAAAGCCAACAACAAAAAGTAAAAGAATAAAAAACGTGTGAATTATTTTGTTCAAAAAAATTAGAAATAAAAAATGTTACTTCGCTCTACTGATAATGTGTCTGTGTCTCCAGCTCACGTCTTCCTCTCACCTTTTTGCAATTTTTCATTGAGTTAAAATAGTGTGTTTACCCTATCACGTCATGTCAGCGCAATGAAAAATAGCAATTTGCGAGGTTGAGAGAGACGCAGAGAAAAGTTCTCCGAGAGAAGTACAACAGTGAAAGCTTCCATGGCCGACTGGTTAACGGGCGTGTCTTTGAATCGAACGACGGCGCCGAGCTCTGGTTCGATTCCACCACGCGCCAAACTTTTTTATTATTTTTCTTTTTTTTTTCAAATTACATTTTTTACAACGTTCTCTTGTCAGATACTACTCTCACAAATATTTTGAATACATTTTTGAGTTTCGAAAACACATTAAA
>LR548909.1:0-10258 GCA_900536415.3 Caenorhabditis sp. 38 MB-2015
GATTCATTGTTTTTGTTTTAGTAGTGTTTTAGTAAAATGAATACAACATAGGCTTGAAAATTTGACGCCCGCACGCCTGCATTTTGACACGCCCGCAACGCCCGCACGCCCGTTCGCCTTCTCGATCGCACGCCCGCACGCCCGCCACACGTTTTTATTAATTTTCTTCAAAATTTTTTTTGAGTTGTTTTTTTTCAAAGACGAAATATTAAAGTTGGGTTCATTTTCAAATGAAAAAAAAAACATGATTTTAGAACATCACGACTTTATTAATAAAAACGTGTGGCGTCCGGGCGTCCGGGCTTGCGGGAGTACCGGCGGACGGGCGTTCAAAAAAGAGGCGTGCGGGCCGCCCGCTCGCCCGATTTTACAAGCTTAATACAACAATACTCTCAGTGTGAAGCAATCTCATCCGAGAAATAAAAACAAAAAATTTAAATTACGCATCACAATTTTGACAATGTTTTTTATAAACTGAGTTTCCCATTGCCCAAAACAGTATTTTCAGTCAGTTGAAGATCAAATTTATGGTTTTTGTAGTCAAAAACATGTCATTGTTTTGAGAAAATATTTATGTTTCAGAGAATCTATAACATTTTAAATTTCATTTTCATTTCAGTATGTTGGCCTCATATTGAAGACGATATCAATGTTTTTGATCGTGTTTCCAGTTTTTTTCACAATCTAAAATGATAGTTCATATAAATTTCCAATTTCCTATTTTTCACTGTTTCAAGTGTTCTACATATTATCAATTGGAAGTTTGTTTCAATTTGGTCATCAACTCGCATCTTTGATCCAGACTATTATTAAAAAAATGCGTTTTTCATATAAAAAAAGTTTGCGAAGTTTTAAGGCTCTCAATGAGTAATGATTCCAATCGGAAAAAATCCGAGTAATAATACGTACCAGGATTTTCATAATTCTTTTCTTACATTGAATTTTGTATTATCCTGAACAGCACCAGTCATATGAAAACTTCATCTCAAGTTTATGAATTTTTGATTAGTCGAGAAGCATTTCCTCGTATTGAAAAAACATCGCCGTTTCAGAAAAATGATGAAATGTTGCGTTTTTTCCACATTCTCAATATTACGGTATTATAAATCAAAGACTACACCACGGCTTTTTTCTACAGTTTCTCCTATTTTTTAAATGTGCATATAAGAAAATGTTTCATTCAGCTGAATTGATTGTTGCTCGTATTAAAAAAGTATCACCGTTTTCGAACTTTCAATGGACTCAGTGAAAAGCTAAAAAAAAAGTTAATAAAGAATTTATGTAAAAATTGTTCAGTTTTTTTTTATTTTGCAAGTTTGTTCCATCCTAAAGTTTTATTTTTTTCTCTGTTTCAAGCGTTCTGTATATTATTTCAAGTTATCTCGAGTTTTGATCTGATCCACATATATGAGCAAAAAATTTGGCTTCTGAGTGAGAAAGAATATTCAAATGTCTTTTTGGATGGCTTACAGTATGCGTGTTGTTCGCTTTGAGATATTTTGTGAAAGCTGATTGTTCCTTGAAGCAAACAGAGGAAAAAATCAAAGGCGCACAACATTTTGCAGAGATATTTCGAAGCGAACAACTAGAAACCAGCGCTAAAGTTGTTTGAATATTTTTTTCTTATTTTGATGCCAAATTTTCTTTGCCCATATGCATAATAGTTATTTTTTCAATTGTATAGACGTACTACAGTAATATACTTCACAATGGTTCACATTTTTCTCAAATTACAGAATTTACAAATACATTTTTGTAATTGTCATTTTTTAGAACTGTAAAAGGTAAGTTGAAATTCATTTGTTAACTGGTGAATACAAAGATTTTCGATACAAAAAACGTTCTCTAAAATGTCTAGTTTATGTGAATTTTAATACAATTTTAAGCATCCCAGTCTTCTCAAAAATACGTTTCAGAACTGTCGCATAGTCAAAAAAATTCTCAAATTAACAGTCGAAATGTTAGATTCTTGCTGGTCAAAGAATCTTCAACGTATAATGTTGCTGTTTCAGAAAATCTATAAATTTTTTATATGAAATATTTCCTGTTTTCTGGACACATCTCGACACAAAATGATAGTTCACATAGTTTGAGGTTGAATATTTTCAGTTTCGGATGTTTCAGATAATATTTTAAAATTTCTAGCAACTATTTTCTAGCCAAATTACTTCAATAAAATTATTCAGTTCAAAATCTTTTTAAAATCCAATCTTCATATGAAAAAAAACAAATTTAATTTCCTATTTAATTTCACATCAAGTGGTACTGAAAATGTTTTGTGCAAAGAATTTTTTGTAATTGCAACTTGCTACAAGTGTAAAAGTGAAATTGAATCTGAAAATCATTAATTCACTGTTTCAAAAATCTTATGAAGATTTGTTGTGTTCTACATGTTTTAGTACATTGAATATCCTTTTTTTAATATTTCAAAATCTTTACATACAAAGATAATCTTACAAAACTTTCGATACCAAAAACGTTCTCTAAAATGCCTAATTTATGTGAATTTAGAACATTTTTAGCATTCCAGTCCTCTCAAAAATACGTTTCACAACTCTCGCATAGTCAAAAAAAATTCTCAAATTAACAGTCGAACTGTTGGATTCTTGCTGATCAAAAAAATGTTCTACGTATAATGTTTCTGTTTCAGAAAATCTATAAATTTTTATATGAAATATTTCCTGTGTTATGGATACATCTCAAATGATAGTTCACACAGTTTGAGGTTAATTTTTTTCTGTTTCGAATGTTTCAGATAATATTTCGAAATTTCTACCAACTCGATGTGATCCAATGCTTCGTCAAAAACTAACAGTTCACTAAAATCATTCAGTTCGAAATTTTTTAAATTTCTTGTTCAATTTTGCATCAAGTGGTACTCAAAATATATTTTTCAAAGAAATTTTTGTAATTACAATTTTTTAGAATTGTAAAAAATTATTTGTTAATGGGGTGATGCAGATGCTAAAAAATGTGCGTTTTTAAAATTAAAATACATAAAATTTCCAATGCAGGAAAATCACGTTTAATTCTTTTTTACATAGGAAATGTCATTTTTTTGAATTAAACGTACGTTTTTTAAGGTATCTGCATTGTATTTTAATTTAAAAAAATGCACATTTTTTTAGCATCTGCATCACCCCATAACTGTTTCAAAAATCTTATGAAGGTTTTTTGTGTTTTACATGTTTAAGTACATTGAATATCCTTTTTTAATATTTCAAAATCTTTACATACAAAGATAATCTTACAAAACTTTCAATTCCAAAAACGTTTTATCTAATTTATGTGAATTTTAATACAATTTTTACAATCCCAGTCTCCTAGAAAATACGTTTCAGAACTCAAATTGTCAAAAAAAAAATTCTCAAATTAACAGTCGAATTGTTGGATTCTTGCTCGTCAAAAAAACTTCTACGTATGATGTTGCTGTTTCAGAAAATCTATAAATTTTTTATATGAATTATTTCCAGTGTTATGGATACATCTGAAATGCTAATTCACATAGTTTGAGGTTATTTTTTTTGTTTCAAAATTTTCAGATAATATTTCAAAATTTCTAGCAACTCGATGTGACCGAGTGCGTTGTCAGAAACGAACACTTCACTGAAATCATTAGGTTCGAAATTTTTTAATCTCCAATTTGAAATTGAAAAATAGAATCAAAAATTGTTTAATTTCTTAATCAATTCGCATCAAGTGGTACTTAAAATATTTTTCAAAGAAATTTTTGTAATTGCAATTTTTTAGAACTGTACAAGTAAAGTTGAATCGGAAAATCATTAATTCACTGTTTTAAAAATCTTATGAAGATTTTTTGTCTTTTGTAGGTTTTCGTAAAGGTACCCTATTTTGGTGTTTCAAAATCTTTACATACAAAGAAAATCTTACAACACTTTCGATAGCAGAAACGTTCAATAAAATGCGTAATTCATAACTGAACTTGAATACAATTTTTAGAACCCCAGTCTCCTCTAAAATACGTTTCAAAATTTTCGTATATTCAAAAAAGATCTCAATAGAGTGGTCGCATTTTTTGTGTAGCTTTTTTAGGGAACCTGGTGATTTTTGGGAACCCGGTAGCTTTTTCTGAGAACCGGTTGATCTTAGAAACCCGAAAAAGAAAAGAATTTGTTCGCTTTGAGAAGATTTTCTCATTCCTTCTAAAAAACTTTTCCCTGTCTCGAAAGATCCATTTTTTTTCCACAATTTTGATTTTATCTGTAGATTTTGATTCAAAAAGTAATTTTTCAGTGATTAGCTGTATTTCCAACGGACAATGAGAAACCACAAAGACGTAAGGTTGTATTATTTTTTTTTCCAGTTTCTTTGCCACCACCATTTTCCGACCATGAAAACTTGATAACTATTTTTTTTTGTCCGTCTTGAAGAAAGACAAATCCACGGATGTTGTAATAAACAGTTTTTTCTCTGCTTATTACACTTTGATATAAATCATCTTTCTTTGTATATAAAGGATCTCCGTTTGCAGATTATCATCATTTCTTCAACATGGAGTTGGAACATCGTATCAAGGCCTACAGATTTGTAGCGTATTCCGCTGTTAGCTTCTCGGTTGTTGCTGTTTTGTCAGTATGTTTCACTCTTCCAATGGTGTACAACTATGTTCACCATGTTAAGAGAACCATGCACCAAGAGGTTCAATTCTGCAAGGTTAGTTATCATCAGCATGGCTTCTCTTAAAAACTACCTCCAGGGCTCGGCTAAGGACATCTGGTCGGAGGTTAACACCTTGAGAACCGCTGGAAACAGAACTGCCCGTCAAGCTGGTTATGATGTTGGAGTTACTGGTGGATCTGCCACCGCTGGAAGTTGTGACGAGTGTTGCTTGCCAGGTCCAGCCGGACCATCTGGAGCACCAGGAAACCCGGGACGTCCAGGAAAGCCAGGAGCACCAGGACTTCCAGGCAACCCAGGACGCCCACCACAACAACCATGCGAGCCAGTCACCCCACCACCATGCCGACCATGTCCTCCAGGACCAGCTGGACCACCAGGACCACCAGGACCACCAGGAGATGTTGGAGCTAATGGAAACCCAGGACGTCCAGGACAAGACGGGTTCCCTGGTCAACCAGGAAACAAGGGACCAGCTGGACCAAATGGAAATCCAGGAACACCAGGAGGACCAGGACAACCGGGACAAGATGCTCCATTCGAGCCAATCGTGCCAGGACCACCAGGACCACCAGGACCATCGGGACCACAAGGACCACCAGGACAACCGGGACAACCAGGAGGAGATGGATTCCCAGGAGCTCCTGGACCAAAGGGATCAAATGGAAATCCAGGACCACCAGGACAAGACGGAAACCCAGGTGCTCCAGGACAATCTGGAACTCCAGGAGGTACTGGAGAGAAAGGAATCTGTCCAAAATATTGCGCTATCGATGGAGGAGTCTTCTTCGAGGATGGAACTCGTCGTTAAATCAGTGTTCAGAA
Source organism: Caenorhabditis sp. 38 MB-2015 (assembly GCA_900536415.3). Taxonomy (NCBI): domain Eukaryota; kingdom Metazoa; phylum Nematoda; class Chromadorea; order Rhabditida; family Rhabditidae; genus Caenorhabditis; species Caenorhabditis quiockensis. The sequence continues at coordinate 5,464 of LR548909.1, forward strand.
AGTTTTCTATCTGTAAAAATGAAGATTTTATCAAGCAGCCTAGTGTTTTAAAATTTTCAATGAAAAGCTGCAAAAAAACTCAGATGTTTTCAAGTATCATAAATAGAAAGATTGTTGATATTTTGTTTTTTCTACAATTCAGATTCAGCTTCTTTTGTTGTGTTTAGCCTAACAAACACGTTCATAGCTATTATAGTTTCGAGATGGGGCGAGTTGCTCTTATACGAAAAAGCACATTTTTTAAGGTATAACCCTAAAGCGATTTTTCACCAAAAAAATCGAAATTTTTTGAAAGTATTCCATAAATATCAATTGAGTCTCAAAAAAGCCTTTGTTTTGCGATTTTTGTGTACATAGTTTTATCTGTTTCAAAAATATCACTTATTTATAACTTTTTTTCATAATTTTATTAGTGCTTCGGTGAGTGATAACAACAAACTAATCCAAGAAAAAGTTCATCTTGACCAGAAATTTATCTAGAAGCAAAAAAGATTCTCAAAAAACCCAGGACACCAAAGTAAAACGTGTGACTGTCACACCACCACCATTAAAACCTTTTCCACGAGGAGATGTTGGAGCTGCTTCAACCAAGACGAATGCTCAAAATTGCGCATTGTACAGAAGAATTTTCCTGTTTTAAAAATATTATTTATTTTTAGTTTTTCACAATTATGATAGTGCATTCGTGAACGCTTGGAAACTAGTCCAACAAAAATGTTCATATAAGTATTAGCAATATTTCTGTTTGAAAACACGTTTCATTCTGTTGGCTGTATGGTAGTTCGCAATCAGAGTAAGCGTTTACTTTCTGGAAAAAATCCAACAGTTTGTGATACTTCTGAAACGAACAACTCAATGTGCGAAATTTAACTTGTAGAATGTTTCATTGTTTCAGATGCTATATAGTTCATATAAAAACTGCCAGTTATTAGAAATTCATTTTTCAAGAATTTTTTTTTTGAGAAGTTTTCGAAAAAAAAAAAATTCCCTCGTTTCACTGTTTCAAAGAAGTCACACATTTTTAATTTTATCATAATAGTTTGGTATTCCGAATTTCGCAGAAGAAAGTATTTTTTCTTCAAAAAAAAATAGTTACAGACTTTCACAAAATAGAAAACATGTTTCTGCAAAAAGGGGAGACGTTTGTCGTGTGCTCCGTGCTCCGCATAGTTTTCTAGCAATTATTTCGCTTCAATTTTTATTAATAGCTCTGAACATGATTTTTTTTTAAAAGGCGTTTTCAGATTTTATTATTCTTATTCTGGAAAACTTATTCGGAAATCCTCGTTTTTAAAATAACTTCACACTTTTTTATCCACAAATGTCTGATTCACTCATTCTTACTCGTGATTTTGTCTGATAAATCAAAAATCTCTTTTTTTGTGAGGTGAACTTCATCTAATAAGGAATTTTTCATTCAAAAAAAATCAATTGTTTTCTGTTTCAAAATTACAATGAAGTTTGAAGCCTTTCAAGTATTTCTAATGGTTTTTCTTGACTAATGTTGAAAAAATTCTGAATTTGAAAGGGTTGGAAACTTATGTGGTTTTGAAGATACCAAACTAGTGAAAAATCGGAAAAATTAGCTCAACAAGTTGTTTTTTTTTTGAGAACGGTTAATTTATTTTCCAAACAAATCTAATTCAGTTGTTTTACTGTTTCAAAGGGGCATGCATTCTCGTTTTTATCATAAGCAGTAATTTGATATTCGCTCGAAAAACAAAATCGTTCAAAATGTCACAATCTATTTTTTTCAAATTGGGGTGTACGTATGTACAACGAAACAATATTACGACCAGAAATGAATACGTTTCAATTTTTTTTATAATTTTGAATAGTTTTCTTTGTTTTTTAATTGTCAGAAAATGTTTGAATTATCTATATAGACTTCCAGCTTCAAAAAGCTCTCGTTTTCTGAAATCCTAATCTCAACATCAAGAAAATTGTTCAAATGAAGCCCCGGTATGTTAAATAAAAACCACTGAAATATCATCGCTTGTGAGAAAATACAAACGTATTTTTGTTTTTTTTTCAAACTATTTTCAAAATACTAGCAATATTCATGTTCCAATACTTTTTCATAAGAGTGTATAAGATTCCTCGGCGATGACGAAATTGATTTTTCGACAATTTTACATATTAACTCCGAATTGTAGAAATCGAAAGAAAAGATTTTAACGCTGTGGCGCCACAGCGTTTCTTGGAACTTTATTGAGGAAAACTAGAATTGTTTTTAAAGTTTCTGAAAATCAGTGTATTGAAACGTTAAGGTCAGTTGTTTTTACTGTTTCAAAGTAATCATGAATTGTTCATTCTTATCATAGTTACTAAACACAACCAAAAAAGTTCAAATTTTTCGGCATCTTGTAGAAGTTATTCATGGATCTTTCAAAAAATTAAAAAACCCTTTTCTCGATAAATTTCACCGCTCGAAATCTTGAAAAAAATTTCAATTAACTCCCAAAAAAAGCTTGTCACTTTTTTTTCAAAGTATTTTTATGAATTCTTTTACCAACTTGAAAGAAAAATTTAAAAAAAAAACTGAATTTTTGTTGAAAAGTCTGAATATACTTATGTGGACTTGATGGTACCAAACTAGCAAAATGGAACAGGCTAGTAAAAACCGATAATTGATTTTCCAAAAAAAAAAACAAAATCTCTTTCAGGTGTTTTACTGTTTCAAAGGGGACATTAATTTGTTCAACTCATCATAGAGAGTTGACAAAATCACGTTTGTGTAAGAAAACTGCTGATGGAAGTATGTGTCGACTTTTTGCACAGCTGGAGGTTCTCAACTAGACGGAAAGTTCAGCTTTTTCGGCTCCTTTTAGAAGTTTTTCTCATATATTTTTTAAACTTCACAACCTCGGTTTTTCTCCAACACGTCATGTCAGCGCAATGAAAAACAGCAATTTGCGAGGTTGAGAGAGACGCAGAGAAAAGTTCTCCGAGAGAAGTACAACAGTGAAAATTTCCATGGCCGACTGGTTAACGGGCATGTCTTTGAATCGAACGACGGCGCCGAGGTCTGGTTCGATTCCCCCACGCGCCAAAACTTTTTTATTATTTTTCTTTTTTTTTTCAAATTACATTTTTTTACAACGTTCTCTTGTCAGATACTAAAAAATACACTCTCACAAATATTTTGAACACATTTTTAAGTTTCGAAAACACATTAAACTGTAATTTGAAAAAAAAAGAAAAATAATAAAAAAGTTTTGGCGCGTGGGGGAATCGAACCAGAGCTCGGCGCCGTCGTTCGATTCAAAGACACGCCCGTTAATCAGTCGGCCATGAAAACTTTCATTGTTATACTTCTCTCGGAGAACTTTTCTCTGCGTTTCTCTCAATCTCGTCAATTGCATGCTGACATGACGTGCCAAATGTGATGTATGGAAAATGAAAAGTACTACGATCGTGTTGGAAAACCCCGGAATTTTTCATTCATCTCAAAATTCTTGCAATAACACTGATTTCATAATTTTCGAGAGATACGAGGGTTAAAAACGTTCATGTTCAGCGGCTATTTATCGTAGAACAATATCAAAATTCGAAAATGAACATTTATTTTTATTCCTGTTTGAAACTAACTATAAAATCCTCAAATTGTAACTATTTTTATTAATGCTATCTCTCAAATACGCCCAAAATTTTCTAAATCCAAAGAGGAAAACAAAAAACCATACAATTGAATAACAAAGTTTCCATGACAATGTGGCTAGGTGATCAAAAATTAACATTTCGCAATTTTTCACAACCCTTCCCCTTTTTTTATACAAACCTCGATTGTTTGTTGTTTGTTTACTATCAGTTTTTTCTCTGCCAAGTGTTTTTTGTTGTCTTGATATTTTTTTTTTGAATACTTTTTTCAGAAAACTGGGAAATGGATGCTGAAGAAGAACAAATCGAAGCTCCAGTTGCTCATCAGAAATTTGATGACAGCGTTTTGAAAGTTTTGAAAGAGTGAGTAATATTTTCAAGAGAAATTCGGAAAATTTTGCAGTTTTTCAATGCAATTAAAGTATCCTGTTATGAATTCCGGTTAAATTTTTCCGTTGTTTTCTTTTCAAACTTCCAAAAAATTCTTACATTAGTTTTTTTTTGGAAAATGATAAGAACATTTTTTTTGCACATTTTTCTTGAAAATTACTGTTTCACAATCAGTATACATCATCCCTACGTTTATGTGCAAAATTACCAGATGCTTCCTATAATCAGACATTGGGTAACCTATAAACAGAATTCAGATATACAAAAATAATTTTCTCTGTAGTTCTGAGAATGAAAGAAATTAAATTTTTTTAATTTTTGGAAAATGATGAAATAAAGATAAAAATTGAAACTCTTCGAAGCAATATTTTTACTTGAAACATTGTTTCGCAGTCAGTTCTAAAAGTTTTGAAAAAGAAACTGATAATTCCAGTTTGCAAACTAGGTGAAAAAAAATTAACTAAAAAAAAACGTTGTTCTAAAAATAAAATTTTTTTTAGGTGAAACGCCCAATGAATTTTTCACCAAAAAGTTTACTTTCATCTGTTGAATTTAAAAGCATTGTGTCGAGTGCTTTTACCCTTTTTCAAATATAATATATTCTGAAAACTTCACATACAGTATAATGATAATATATTATCATTCCTAATACTCACGTCATGTCAGCATGCAATTGACAAGATTGAGAGAGACGCAGAGAAAAGTTCTCTGAGAGAAGTACAACAGTGAAAATTTCCATGGCCGACTGGTTAACGGGCATGTCTTTGAATCGAACGACGGCGCCGAGCTCTGGTTCGATTCCCCC
>LR548909.1:10291-78931 GCA_900536415.3 Caenorhabditis sp. 38 MB-2015
CCCCCCCCCCCCCCCCCCGCGCCAAAACTTTTTTAATATTTTTTCTTTTTTTCAAATTACAGTTTAATGTGTTTTCAAAACTGAAAAATGTATTCAAAATATTTGTGAGAGTAGTATCTGACAAGAGAACGTTGTAAAAAATGTAATATCGAACCAGAGCTCGGCGCCGTCGTTCGATTCAAAGACACGCCCGTTAACCAGTCGGCCATGGAAGCTTTCACTGTTGTACTTCTCTCGGAGAACTTTTATCTGCGTCTCTCTCAACCTCGCAAATTGCTATTTTTCATTGCGCTGACATGACGTGACTACTGGCTATCACTGCAGTTGAAAAATCACAAGGTTTTTGATTTTGAGAAATCTGAAAATTCTATTTGTGCAAATTGATCAAGAAAAATCCAATTTCATATATACTTCAAAATTCAAAAACTCCCACTTCTATTTTCAGGGCTCAAAACGCATTCAACGATGCAAAACTAGTTGATAGCTTCGAGAGAATTGAACTCGTTGATGGTGAATTGGTAAAGCTACCCAGACAAATGCAAAAAATTCGAGATGATCAAGTTCAAAACAAGGCCGGTGGGTATGTATTTGCTGTATCGGATGAGACGAGAATTCGAAGATTTTTGATTCTTGGAACTTCTAGTGGAACTTATTATGAATCTCCGGAAAAGTTGACTTTTGAAAATGCGAAGGCTATGATCGATATCATCAATGCTGGAAATGCATATTTGATTTTGAAAGAGTTGGGAGAAATCAACGCAGCGAATCGGAATCCAAAAATGTCACCATTGCTGTTTGTTCTAGCCATTACTGCTAGGTACCATGTTCATGATGTGAAGAAAAAATCAGAAGACGAAGAAATACAGAAGTATTCAAATTATATCAATGAAATGCATAGTGCCGCCATCGCATTAATCCCGCAAGTCTGCCGAATTCCAACACATCTCTTCGAATTTGTCGGATATTGCGAAGTGATTTCACAATCAACATCGAGAGGCAAGAAAAAGACATCAACCGGATGGGGAAGACGTATGAGACATGCGATTGCTAGATGGTACACGTCGAAAACCGCAGAGACATTGGCCATATTTTTGACAAAGTATCCACAAAGAGAAGGATGGTCACATCGGGATCTGTTCCGCTTGGCACATCCATATGTGCACCCAAATTCAAAAAAACCTGAAAAATTGGAATTGGAGCAAATTTTCCGATATGCTGTTAAAGGTTAGTTTAGGTGTCCTAAAATGAACAAAGGGGTCTCGATGGTTACCAAATTAGAACCTGTGATAATCGATATTTTTTTAGGCAACCTTCTTGAACGAAAACGACGAATGGCAGAAAACGATGCAGGTAGAGGAAATATCACCGATTATACTGATACACAACTTGACACTGAACTCAATAGCAGGTTTGATTTTCTCACTTGATAAAAGACTTTGAAGGCCATGTGGATGAACGCACTTGATTTACGGCTTGCGCAAAAAAACTGAAATTTATGTGAATTTTTTTGAAGATATTTGAATAAAACCTATACTGAAATAGTGGTCCTTGAACATATGGGTCCTAAAAAGGTCCCTCTCAAAAATGGGGACCTTTAATTTTTTGACGATCCTCATTTTTTCCGAGAACTTTATTTTCTGGTCGAAAAACTTTCGGATCTTGTTTTCAAATTTTGCAAAACGCGAGCCATATTGTGCAAATTCCGAGAATAATTTTTTTCTAAATTATTGAGAACTCTTTGCACATACCAAAATGATGATATGAAAAAAAATGATAAAAAATTATTGAACTTTAAAAAAATTTCTGTTTCAGTCAATTTACATAATCTCAAAAGTTCAAAATTACACGTTTATTCCAATACTGTTGTGATTTTTTCATATACACTTACAAGGGAGGTTCAACTAGTCAATCATTCGGAATATTCCTAAATTTTGCACACTTATAGAACTCGATCTCCTGATCAAAATTCTGTTTTTTTTTTCACTTCAGATTTTTGTGAAAAATTATCATTTTGACTGTATCTTCTATAAAAATGAACCAATGAAGTCTATGTAACTTCAGCAACAAAATACAATATTTTTCACGTGTAAATACAAGATCAGCTAATTTTAATTCTGAATGATTTACAAACTTCAAAGATTTTTAACTCCTCTCACAAAAATCTCCTGTGAAAAACTATAGGACGTGAATCAGAAAAACAAGCTTCATAAGTGTACAAAAATTTAAGATGGTTCCAAAAGGACCACTAGTTGAACCTCCCTACTAGAGTCCTCCAAAACTGTTTTTTTTTCACACTGTTTCTTGTTTTTTCTCACTTCAAATTCGGGACAGCATTACTTTTAACTTGAATTCAAGACACGTCATGTCAGCATGCAATTGACGAGATTGAGAGAGACGCAGAGAAAAGTTCTCTGAGAGAAGTACAACAGTGAAAATTTCCATGGCCGACTGGTTAACGGGCGTGTCTTTGAATCGAACGACGGCGCCGAACTCTGGTTCGATTCCCCCACGCGCCAAAACTTTTTTATTATTTTTTCTTTTTTTTTTCAAATTACAGTTTAATGTGTTTTCGAAACTCGAAAATGTATTCAAAATATTTGTGAGAGTAGTATCTGACAAGAGAACGTTGTAAAAAAATGTAATTTGAAAAAAAAAGAAAAATAATAAAAAAGTTTGGCGCGTGGGGGATTCGAACCAGAGCTCGGCGCCGTCGTTCGATTCAAAGACACGCCCGTTAACCAGTCGGCCATGGAAATTTTCACTGTTGTACTTCTCTCGGAGAACTTTTCTCTGCGTCTCTCTCAACCTCGCAAATTGCTATTTTTCATTGCGCTGACATGACGTGAGATGTTTGTAGTGTCAATTCGTATACTTCCAGAAATCTGAACCTCATCGAAGCATATCTCAAACTAAAACACGAGAAAAGTGAAGAAATCATCGTCGCTGAAATCAAAAAGCATGGCTTAGTCCGCGAACATTTGCCAACTGATTGTCTCAACAGCAAACTAGTATGGGAGACATTATTCGATGTGAAGATGCCAATGACTGCAATGATAAGAAATCTTGGAAAAATGTCATTAGTAGGTTGCTTGGATGAGCAAAGAGTTGCTCAAATATGTGAAAGACTCACCGATCAAGAAGAACTCCGTCGAACTCGCATTCATCCATTGACACTTATCATTGCTAAGGCGATCTATGGACGAGGAAAGGGGGACAAGGGGAATCTACGTTGGGATCCGGATGAGAAAATTGTCAAAGCCATGGAGGCCGGATTTTACAAAACATTCGCCAACGCGCCAGTCACTAATAAACGCTATTGTCTTGCTTTGGATGTATCGGGAAGTATGACTAGTCGAACAAATGGAACAGCATTGACATGTCGAGAAGCGGCTACAGCTATGTCGTTGGTTAATTTGCACAATGAGCCAGAGGTGAAGTGTGTTGGATTTTGTGATGAGTTGACCGAATTGCCGTTCACTAAAGAATGGACTATGGATAAAGTTAACGAATACATCAACGCTCTTGAAGTTAGTTTTTTAAAACATATTTTTTACGTTTCTGAAATTTAAAAGTAGGATTTAAAAAATGTGCAAAATTGGTCTTGAAAAAACACTCTGGAGGGGATTTCAGGGTTCCGATCCGGATCGTGCAAATCCAGTTCAGTACCAAAAAAAAAATCCCATGATCCGGTCTCAATATTGATCCGAAAATCATTAGTAGATACGGGAGAAAAACATGTGTGCTCTTGAATAAGTTCAGCGGTCTCAAGAAAAGTCGGTTCTGTGAAATAAGACTCTTGATCCGTTTCGGAACGACCCTGATCATGACCCGATTTCTTTTCAATGAAAAACATTTGACCCCGATCCGTTATTGATCCGTTCTATTTCATCCGGATCGTGACTCGATCCGATTCTGATCCGATCCATTCAATCCGGGTCACATTTTCGCCATTATTCGAATCGATACACATGTTTTCTACTTATTTTTTCGTTCTGATCAGGATCGAAAATGGATCAGGTCGGATCGGAAACGTGACCCGGATTAAATGGATCGGATCAAAATCGGATCGAGTCATGAACCGGCTCGAATAAAACGGAGCAATAATGGATCGGATCATGATCCGGATTGAAACTTGTCGGGCCGAATTAAAATGGGTTCGATCCAGGGAGATCAGTTCGTCCAAGATTTGTTCTGACTTGAGTTGGTATCCAGTCTCATTCGATCAAAAAAAAAAAAGAAGAAGAAAAAATAGATTACTCTGGGAAAGTCTAGTTTTTTGAGAAAAAAAAAATCTAAAGTTAGAAATTCAAAAACTTTCAACGAGCATGGAAAATTTTCAAAACCCTTTGTCCTTTATTAAATATCGAAATCGTTGGTTCTAAATTCAATTTTTTCAGTTCGGAAAAACCGACTGTGGACTTCCAATGTTATGGGCAGCTGAAAATGGACACAAATTCGATGTTTTCATAGTTTACACTGACTGTGACACTTGGGCCGGACATGTATGTTTCTAAAAACACACCAATTTCAATTTATAACAAAATAACTTCAGGTTCACCCATTTGAAGCTCTTCAGCAATATCGTGAAAAATCTGGAATTAAAGACGCTAAATTGATTGTGATGGGAATGAGGGCAACGAATTTTACAATTGCCGATCCACGCGATCGAGGAATGCTGGATATCAGTGGTTTTGATTCGGCTGTTCCATCAATTGTTGCTGAATTTGTTATGGGAAATATTTGAACGGGTCAAACAAAAATGATATCATCATATGATTTTAATTACATATCTTTGTGAATTTGTAGTTATCTTATCGTTTTAAATACATTGAAAATAATATGAAAAAAGCAATATTATTGACACACTATGTATAAAAAGTTATACCTCACTTCATGATATATTTCTTCAATTATAATTATCAGAAAAAAGAAGAAAGTTCAAAGATTTTTTCGAAATCAACAACATGAAGATGCATAGAACTTTATTTTTCTGCGTGTATTCAACTCCTATAGTGTTGTTTTTCAAACTTCAGAGGATTTATAGGACATTTGAAACAGAAAAAAATACTCAATTTTACAGATGATCATGTTTTGATTTTTTAGCAAAATATTATTTTGTTGCAGAATTTTCAACTGAAATATCGATTACTATGCTCACAACAGAGAGAGCCCATGTTCACCCATGACTTTCAGTAGTCATTGATTTTATTCACTTCTTCACAAATCTCAGTGCGAAATTTTGTGTCGAGTTGAGGCCAGAATGTCCAACTTTCCACAAACTCGGGAAAAAATCGGCAAGCTTTCGACAGTTTGTCGCAAACTTGCGACATTCGGCTGTCGCAAGGCTTGCGGTGTTCTTGCGCCAATAGTCGCAAGCTTTGCGACATCTAGCAGCAAAACTACTGCACGGCTTGCGACACCCTTGCGCCAGAAAAAATGTGTCGCAAGCTTGCGACAAGGAAAAAGCCTTGCGACACGCTTGCCGTTTTTTCCCCGAGAAGTTCAATAAAAACTGAAATAGTTTTTGGAAACATTGAATATATTTTCTGTTTCATAAACAATTAAAAGTCTTGTTTCAAAGGATTGTAGGTATTCAACTATCTCCTTCTATTGGAAAATAAAATCAAGATTTTCATCTGATGTTTCATTCAAACAGGTAATTTCACAAAAACCAGGAGTTCAAAAATAAACTTACATAATAATATTACAAGTTATGATCAAATATTCTATTTCCTTTCTTAAAGTTTCGATTTCAAAAAAAAACTGTACCTCACAACCGGTCACGTTCAAAATATCATGGTTCATTTACGTTTCAAAATTGTTATAACATTATTAAAATGAATTGAATAGCAATTCAGTAACAAAACGTTCTTCATGAAAACGAAAAAACACTAAATACTCTATTATAAAAGATTTCGCAAATTTTTATGAACTCAAAAGATTTTTGAAACTGTGAACATTTATCAAGAAAAAACTATTGTTCACTGTTTCAGGATATCCTTTTAAAGGTTTCCAGGTTTTTTTTTGATCAATTATACAATAGTTTAAAAAATGGGTTTGCTATACTTTATCAGAAATTTTTTCTCAATGTAGAACTCGTTTGTTTGTAAATTGATATTTCTGTGATAAAATATTGAAATCATAATTTTTTTTAGAATTCTAGATTTTAAATATACATACAGTACTGGCCAAAAAGGTGTTTACATTTGGTTTTTTGGGAATAACTTTTTTCTGAGATATCGGATTGCTCCCAAATGTTTATCTGGTATTTTTGACATATTTAGAAATATGTAGAAAAATTTTGACGCGATGAAGTTGATTTTCAAATTTTTGATAACGGTTTTTCTGAATTTTCTGAAAATAGTGAAATTCAGATTTCTTTCTAACATTCTAGTATAGGTCTAAATTCGATGAGACCTTCGGTATGGAAGTTCTAAATGTTGTTTTTTTTGTATTTAAATATATTTTCAATATGACATAATTTCAATATGACATATATTGTGTTTTTCGAGTCAATATCAAATAGTATTAGTCTAGCACTAATCTGTTGTGGTTTTTCTAAGAACCGGGGCCTGTAGATCACTCAAACCTTCGGTTAAGAGTTTGTATTGATTTTGATAATGAATTGAACAAACCCAAATCACATCGAAACATTTATAAGTTTCTCATAGTTATTCAAGAATACTGGTAACCAGGTCTGAAACAGTTCACAACTTTTTTGATTTTTTTATTATGCTGTTTCGAAAAACTTATAATTTTCTGAACAAATTTTAGTTGTTCAATAAATTGATTAAAACAGCAACAATACTTTTCCTTACAATAACCCGATGGGATTTAATTCTGGCTAATAGTCTCCAAATATCCTCATATTTTTTCAATGAAAAACTCGACAAAAACCTTTATATACAAATTCAATCGTTTTAAAAAAAATCAAAAAACATGTTTTTCTAAATAATTTGAAAAAAATGTTACAAACTAGCACCTGAGCAGTTCTGTTGGTTTTACTGTTTGAAAATAATTATGAATTTTTCAAAGGTAAATTTGTTCGCATCAAATAATTTGGTATACTTCATTCGATAAGCAAAAACTTCTGAACCTGATATGGATCAAAACAACATTTATTAGTTTCAACGAGATAGGTTTCTAATTTGTAGATTTTTTAAAATTTTACTGTTTCAAAAAACCTGTATATTTATTTTTCAGAATTTTTTCGATTGCAATCAAAAGTAAGATGCATTTTATAAGATACATTCAATATCGCCTCCCATGCACACATCCGTTCTCCTCCCTCGCTTTTCCTCCAATCCGGCTCTTTTTCTCTCATCACAAATCGATGCTCTTCCCCCGTTTTTGATCCATTGCATCCATTGTTGTGTAATATTTTCGGCCTGCCTCTCATCGTCTGCGTCTCTTCTATCTCTCATACTCTCTCGCCTCGTGGGTTGTTGAATGTTAGCTGATCACTTTTTCGAAATTTTCAACTAATCACTATACGATTTTTCCAGATATATATTTTTTTGGAAAAAATAAAAACAAATGGCAGCTGAAGGATTTTGGCTTTTTGAAGGCCTTGAAGAAGAACCATACGGTCTATTGCCCCTTGTTAATTTATCAGGAAAGGTGAGAAAAAGTCATAAAGGCCTAGAGAATATTAGAAATTTTTAAAGGGAGGTCCAACTAGTACCAAATATGTGGACCGATTGGGATCTTATCAATGGTATTTGAATGATGAGACACCGACGATTTTGGTACCTGGAATGCCGGTGGAGTCGTTTTATTGGCCAGGAGGAAAACTTCAACAAGATCATGGTGTTGTCATTTATGATGTGAATCATATGAAGGTAAGGGATCTTTAAATTGATATTCTGTATAACAGACAGATGATGTTAAGAATATAATTCTGATGTCAAGGTTACTGTAGCTTTTGTTCATGATATAGCCAGAAAAAAATGAGTTTTTTTATTTGGAAAAGAATGAATGAAAATAAACAGTAATCATTCTTCTTTTTTTTTAAGTCTCTGTTTGAAAAGGTCAACAAAAATTATTTTTCATGTTTTGGTAATTCGCTGCGATCTATTTAATCTAATAAAATTTAGCAAAACTTGAAAATTCTCTAATTATTTTGGTTGGAAGACCTGGTTGAACAAGCAATAGTGTGTCGCCTGAATTAAAAAATTTCATATTAAAAGCAGTAAATTGACGTCGAAACCCTTTTTGATTATCATTTTGAAAAATTATCTGTTTCAAAAAGTCAATGAATTCAACAATTGTATGAAAAAAATGGTACTACCATTCAATCACTCCAATCTTTTGAGTTTGACAAAAAGTGTGTAAACTGTCATGAGATCTGAATTTTTGTGTTATCGTGGATTCTCGAAAATAACTTTAGTACATTCTGTAGAATTTCCCGCAATGTTTTATTCGAAGTCTTCAAAAAAAATTTATGTAATCAACACGCTTTGCTATTTTTTAGTTGTAAATATAGTTGGACAACGGCGCGACTAAGTCGGCGGCGGTCGGCGGCGCGCCGAGTCGTTTTCTCAGAAAGCAAACGGCGGACCGTTCGCCGAATTGTGTGCGCCGTTTGCTATTCGGCGCGCGCCGAATCGATTCGTTTTTTTTCGACTCGGCGCGGGGCAGAACAAAATTTGATTATTGCAAAAAATCTTTTAAATTTGTCAGACAAAGGGTTTTCGGGTGTGGCGAACACGTTGGTGATGTTTATTTTGCACCAAAATAGAGCTGCACCCCAGTTTTCACGTGTTTTTTCATGAAAAATTGATTGAAACAGATTTTGCTAAAATTGTTAGAAAATGGGTTTTCGGGTCTGGCGAACATCATGGTAACATTCATTTCGCACCAAAATGGAGCTGCATCCAGTTTTACGTGAAAATTAAATTGCAACGGTTTTGGCTCAAGACCAGGGGTTTTTGGGTGTGGCGAACACGTTAGCAATGTTCATTTTGCACCAAAATGGAGCTGCACCCAAGTTTTCACATTTCTTTGGTCCAAAGTTGACGGACTCCGATTTTCCTCAAAGTTTTAGACAGAGGGTTTTTGTGTGTGGCGAACACGATGGCAATATTTATTTTGCACCAAAATGTAGCTGCACCCTTGTTTTCACTTAGTTAGAGTCCAAAAGTGGCTGACTCATTTTTTTTTTTTGCATCAACATGAGTTTGCATTCACAGAAAATAATAATAACATTATAGGCAGAGTGAAACAATAACCGTAGATGAGAAAAATAGTTTTGAAAAATTATTTGCAAAAAAAATTTTTTTTTCAAAAAAACATGTTATATTGCTCCTGACAGGTTGTAAAATGTGTTACAATATATTTTGAGAGTCTAACCTAATACCCAAAGTGCCTTTTCTGTTCCCCGACAGTCTTTTATGAGTGAAAACGAAGGTGCACCTCCATTTTGGTGCAAAGTGAATGTTACTATGATGTTCACCAGACCCGAAAACCCATTGTCTAACAACTTCAATAAAATCTGTTCCAATCAATTTTTCATGAAAAAACACGTGAAAACTGGGGTGCAGCTCTATTTTGGTGCAAAATAAACATTACCAACGTGTTCGCCACACCCGAAAACCCTTTGTCTGAAAAATTTGAAAGATTTTTTGCAATAATCAAATTTTGTTCTGCGCCGCGCCGAGTCGAAAAAAAACGAATCGACTCGGCGCGCCGCCGTTTGCGCCGTTGTCCAACTATAGTTGTAAAGATGCCACTGAAACCGTAGTTTTTTTTTATTTTTAAGGTATCACACAAAATTTCAAAATTCAGAATTTATAATGTGTTAATGTGTACATTTGTATGTATGGTTTGGCATTCTGTTCACAGAAATAGAAATATGCCTTGTTGTCATTACCAATTTACGATTCAAATTCACAATTTCAGTTTCAATGACTACTTTTTTCAATTGAACTATGGTATTTTCAATGAAAGTTTACTGTTTCAATGAGTAAATACATCTACGAACCTCATTTGTAGAATTACTGGTTAGGCTAAATTCGGCAAAAAAAATGTATAATTATAAAAATTTATAATTCATCGAAAATATTTGCTTGTAAGAGAACTTTTTGAAATTTTACTGTTTCAATGAGGAAATAAATTAACGGATCTCATTTTGTAGAGTTAATTGAAAACACTTTTTTAACTTTTCAAAATAGTTATGCAATGATTTGTTGATCACATTTTTTTTCGAACAACTTATATTATATTTTCAAGTTAATATGAAATTGTAGTTTTTTTTAATTCCTTTCATTCTCAAAGTGCAAAAATAACCATTTCATACACACTACAATGTTTTATTTCTTTTGTTTTCAATATGCCATTGAAACAGTAGAGTTTTTGGTTTTTTGATATTGAAAAAAATTAATAAAAATGTCGTTAGTACTGTAACTGACGAGTCATACCTGAAAATGTATAGTACTATTCTATCATGAACTGAACTAATTCAATTTTTTTCAAAACTTCCCAATCAGTATTCTCATAGGTTTCAAAATCACATTTTTTCCCAATTTCTCTAATCTTGAACATGTGCGTATGAAAAAATCACAGAATTTTTTTTTCCCCTCATCTCTCTGATGAACACCTGTTCTTGTTTATCAAGGGACTCTATGACGTCATAGAAACCTGGATCAGATGATCCAGGAAAAAAACGAGGTTTGGATAATGAGTCATGAATTTCAAAATTGGTACATCAAAGTTCTAGTTCGGGCTGAGAAAAGACTCTAAAGGAGTCAAAGCACAGATTCAGAAAAATACCTTTTTTTTGCAGGTCCGAGATGGTTCCCTAGACTCGATGATCATTGCCGCTAAACTTCTCAGTGAGAAAAAGAAGAAGCCAATCGACTTTTCTCAATTCCACTTTATCACCGACGCCATTAATCTTCAGAAGATTTTCGCCTTCTGTAATGTAAGTTGGGACTAATTTTTGTCCTAAAAGGGGATAGTGTGAAAAAAAGATTAAAGATTTTTGACGATCAACATATCGTACTCAGATTTTCTCAAACGAAATTCTCAAGACACGATTTTCAATTTCGAAATTAATATTTTTTCACAAGGACTATTTCATCGATTAGTTCATCGTATTTTTCGATTTTACGGAAAATCGAAATTTAATTTCAAGTGAAAATTGTAATAGAATTTTTCAAAATCACATCATAATAATTTCTCAAAAAAAAAAAAAAAAAAACAAAGAAAATATTTAAAAACACATACTTTTTTCGAAAAAAAATGAATCTTGACATAGTGAAAACAGGCCCACTTGGGGAACGTTCAGGCGCCCGACATGGCCCGACTCAAAACAAACCAGTCTCTCGGGGAAAAAACGGCAAGCGTGTCGCAAGGCTTTTCCCTTGTCGCAAGCTTGCGGCAGTTTGTCGCAAACTTGCGACACATTTTTTCTGGCGCAAGGGTGTCGCAAGTCGTGCAGTAGTTTTGCTGCTAAATGTCGCAAAGCTTGCGACTATTGGCGCAAGAACACCACAAGCCTTGCGACAGCCGAATGTCGCAAGTTTGCGACAAACTGTCGCAAGCTTGCCGATTTTTCCCCGAGCTGTTCGTGTATCTTGCTAAACAGCTCAGAAGAAGTTTTTATCCTGACTATTCCTAGAACATTAAATTTATATGAAACAGTAATATTATAGAAATTTCATGTAAAAATATTGAAATATTCACATGACAAAAAATTATAAAATATTACGTGAATTTTATTTTCTAATTTTCCTTCTAGTTTTTTGTCAGTTTATTTCAAATTTTTCTACAAAAACGATGGTTCTAGGGTTCTTTATCATGCTTGATTGTCTTCAAAATGGCTTTGTCACAGAGTTTATCACTTTCTAGCTGAAAAATTTGAAGCTGAAATTCACACATTCAACAAAAACTGGATACAGGATGTTGATCAGCGTTCAAAAATCTGCCGAATATCCTAATTTTTTTTTTTTGAAAAATCCAATCAAATCTATTTCAGGAAGCCGGAGAGGGTCTTTTCCGTATCGATTGCGAACGTGTTGGTAAAACAGTGCTTCTCACCAGGTATGTACCATTTTTCTCCTTTTTTTTAGTTCTCTAAATTTATCGATTTTTCTAGAATGGAAGCTTCGGATCTTATGGAAGTTGGACACGTGACATTTGACCAAAATTTGAAGGCTCGAATGACCCGGCCGCGTGGAGCACACTCAAATGGACCATTTTTCCAGGTACATACATGATTATAATTAGCATTAATAATATCCTGATCTTACTGTATTTTAGCTTGTCGCATATCAATACGGTAGTTTTAGAATTCTAGTCAGATACGAGGTAGATTGCGCCGATTACGCTGCCGTCAAATGCACACCGTAAGTCCTCTCAATTATTTTTTCATGTTCTGTTTAAATTGTATAAATTCAGAGTGCCAGTTGACAAATCAGAAGTGCTGCCTGAAAAAAAGAAATCCGAACTGAATCCTGGTATTGAGGTGGTAAACTATGGTGAGATTCCGCATGATGTGCCGCTACAGGTGTTGACCACATATCCACAAGGAGCCGGTTTTCCGTTCTTCACATGGGCTCAATTGTTCTTCACCAATGCTAGTAATGTGAGTTGTTTTTTTTTTTTGAAGAAATGCGACAACTATTGTGAACGATGAAAATCGTGACTTTTTCTTAATAAGAAAATCTGAAACCGTAAAAAATCGTAAAACCAGAAAGGTATGGAAGAGTTCCCAGGTTCACATGTATTTATGTGTGCGAAAGTATCAAGCTTTCAAAATTAGAAATACATATCTTAATTATTGTAAAACTTCAAGTCAAGTGTAAAAATATTGATTTTGGATGCTTGAAAGTTAGTTTTAATTTTCCTGTTTTCTAAATCACAAGTCTTCAAGTTAGTAAATACATTTGGATTTTGTTTCAATAGGTCATCACTGACTTTTTTCACAAAAATATCATGATATTTCACACAAAAAATGGAAAAAGTGGCTGGTAAACAAAAAATACAAAAACTGTTGTTTTACGAAAAACACTATTTATGCCACGTGTAGCGCGTCGAATCAAAATCTGAAAATTTCAGAGTCTTGTAGACTACCCCTGAAAACCCAGAAAAATTTTTGGGTCGATTGAACAACTTCCAGCATAGTTATAATGAAAATTATGAAATTGTATATCTTTTTGACTGGTAATCCACGTTCGAATCAAATTTTACCAAGCTCGCCGATTTTTCCTTGTAAAAATATGTTTCAAATCATTTATCTAAAGCTGTACTTTTTTTTGTATTGATGAAAGCACGAGTTATTTCTCAAAAACGCAAAAGAGCTCTCACAAAATAATGAAACCTTCGAGGGAGTTTTTAGTAAAAAGCTTGGTATTCGAGAAAATTTTGGTCAAAGTTCAAAAAATTTGTATGTAACCATCAATAACTTCACGTTTTCAATTTCGCCTTGGGGATTATACTTCTGAAGGTGCTCTTTCTTTTAAGATGGACTTTATTTTTTCCCGAAGCCTACTTTGAATCTTGAAATTGAAAACATACCAATATCTATAACACTAGACGATGTTATATGTATATTTAGTGGAACAGTAAATTTTTCAAACCTAGTGGTCTCCTGGTTTTTAAGTTCTATTTTTCTCACCACATCATCTTTTGATTTCCCCAATATCATTTATCAAAGTAGCTACTCTCCATCTTAACGAAATTTTGTATAACTACTAATTCCGGAGGTTAAAATTAGGTATACCAAGTTTTGTTAAAAGTTATGATGGAGAGTAGTTAAAACTCCCTTGTGAGAAATTATGATATGTTAAATGTCATATGTTACT
The DNA here is from genome assembly GCA_900536415.3 of Caenorhabditis sp. 38 MB-2015. Taxonomy (NCBI): domain Eukaryota; kingdom Metazoa; phylum Nematoda; class Chromadorea; order Rhabditida; family Rhabditidae; genus Caenorhabditis; species Caenorhabditis quiockensis. The sequence continues at coordinate 24,097 of LR548909.1, forward strand.
GTTTCAAATACTCTACATACAACTCTTTCTCTGAATCCAATTTTTGATGGAAACTCTCTTTCGAATGAGTCTGGCAGCATCTCAAAATGAAAATTTGTTTTGTCACGTCATGTCAGCATGCAATTGACGAGATTGAGAGAGACGCAGAGAAAAGTTCTCCGAGAGAAGTATAACAATGAAAATTTTCATGGCCGACTGGTTAACGGGCATGTCTTTGAATCGAACGACGGCGCCGAGGTCTGGTTCGATTCCCCCACGCGCCAAAACTTTTTTATTATTTTTCTTTTTTTTTCAAGTTACAGTTTAATGTGTTTTCGAAACTTAAACATGTATTCAAAATATTTGTGAGAGTGTATTTTTTAGTATCTGACAAGAGAACGTTGTAAAAAAATGTAATTTGAAAAAAAAAGAAAAATAATAAAAAAGTTTTGGCGCGTGGGGGAATCGAACCAGACCTCGGCGCCGTCGTTCGATTCAAAGACATGCCCGTTAACCAGTCGGCCATGGAAATTTTCACTGTTGTACTTCTCTCGGAGAACTTTTCTCTGCGTCTCTCTCAACCTCGCAAATTGCTGTTTTTCATTGCGCTGACATGACGTGTGTCTGGAGCACCACAATCAAATTATCAACAATTCTGAAATAAACCTTTTCAACTGACAATAAGAAACCTATTTCTGATGGATCATGTCTAATTCAATGGAGATTCTGAGACCACTAATCAATAGCGGATATTTTCCTAACATCAAAACTCCAACAAACTTCACAAGTGAACTTCACTTCACACTTCAAATTTTTCATAAGTGTTACTTATACACTGTTTCAATCTAATGCCAACCTGACATTTTTCAGCCAAGTTAAAGCTGAAATACTAGAAAACGAAACATTTTCTCGTGATTTTTCTATGATGTATTTTATAATTTCTTGTTTCTAATTATCTTTAATCATATTGAAAAAGTTTCCTTGGAACTTTGATTTTCCACAATGATGTTATTTATTTGAATGGAATGAACCAGTAAAAAAAATATAGGAATCTAATATTTGCTATCTAAAATGGGCCGATTTTTGGTAGAACCATGTTCGAAGAGAACTTAAAAACCAACAATTCATGGAAATTATTCTCTTGACATCACGTCATGTCAGCGCGATGAAAAACAGCAATTTGCGAGGCTGAGAGAGACGCAGAGAAAAGTACTCCGAGAGAAGTACAACAGTGAAAATTTCTATGGCCGACTGGTTAACGGGCGTGTCTTTGAATAGAACGACGGCGCCGAGCTCTGGTTCGATTCCCCCACGCGCCAAAACTTTTTTATTATTATTATTTTTTTTTTTAAATTACATTTTTTACAACGTTCTCTTGTCAGATACTAAAAAATACACTCTCGCAAATATTTTGAATACATTTTTGAGTTTTGAAAACACTTTAAACTGTAATTTGAAAAAAAAAAAAAGAAAAATAATAAAAAAGTTTTGGCACGTGGGGGAATCGAACCAGAGCTCGACGCCGTCGTTCGATTCAAAGACGGGCCCGTTAACCAGTCGGCCATGGAAATGTTCACTGTTGTACTTCTCTCGGAGAACTTTTCTCTGCGTCTCTCTCAATCTCGTCAATTGCATGCTGACATGACGTGACATCATGTCTCCACCATGAATTATTTTATTTTGACAAAATCTATATTTTTCAGGAAGTTCTTGGTTGGTTCAAAGGCAACGGTGATTTTGGTAAACCCGCCATCTATACCCTCCAAGATGTCTCAAAAATGATGAAACCCCTTCCTCTTGTCTCCCTCAGCAAAGTGCACGACTGCCTCGACAAAGTCTACAAATTCCTCACCAAAAACGACTCCAACTTCCGATGTGGTCTCGTATGGAAGGGTAAAGCTCATCTCGAGATCTTTGCGAAACACGACGACGCGACTGGCGGCATTTCGCAAGGTGTTCGCGATTTCCTCGCGACTCAATGTAAAGACGACCAAGAAGAACCCGAAGCAGCCTCCTAAATTCACTTTTTTCTTCTCTTCCTCTTGTGTTTTTGTGTTTTGTTTGTGTGTATACGAAATGATTTGATAACTGGTTTTTGTTTGACACAAAGCGTTTCAAAAAGGTCTATTTAAAAGAGGGTTGTAGTTCCAAGAAAAGTTGACACATTATGCTGCTTCTAGTCGTTTTTCTAGTTGTTGCCACTTCCGCCCATGTGACACACATTGAAGAATGTGGAGTTTCAAGAGGTTGTTGGAGACTTCCTATTGGATGTAAGACATCTGAAGACTGTACAACAATGATCACTTGGAAACATGAACGACGTCATCTGATTGTGGAGATTGAATCGAAGTTGGTGAAGGCGGGACAATGGATCGGGTTCGGATTCTCCAAAGATGACTTGATGGTAAGTGCCAGGTTCTTGGGGGTACAATGAAAGGGGGTTATTTTTCTCTCTATAAGGTCCCCCAAGATAAGATGAAATAACTAATTTTATTTATTTAGACCAAATTTTCTCATTTTGGATCCAGTTTGGGTTCAAAAAAAATTGAGATTATTTGTGGACATTGATCCGACTCAACCAACTAACTTAAAAATAGTTAAGGTAATCTAAGGTTAAAGTGAAACAGAATTTTTTTTTCGTAAAATCCAATCTAGATTTGTTGCTTCAATTAGATGAATAAAATTCAGGAAAATGTGCAACTTCGGAGATTTCCTTTATCAACTTTGTACATAATGAACTTTTAACGGAAAATTTCTCTTTTCCTGTAGAAATGTTTATTTAAAAATTTCCTCGATTTCATATATTGGTCACAAAACTACCATGAATAAGATATATTTTTCCACATTTCAAAAAACTAATATTGAAAGTTTCAGAAGTTAAACAATTTCCAATATAGTACAATTTTTTGACTTCACTGATTTTGAACTCGACGGTTGTAGGACCGGTTATTTCAAACTTTTGGATCCTCAACATTTCAGTCAGTGTACAAGATTTTGAGATTCGATTTTTCGTATATTCATAACTTCTGCGACCATACACTAGCAGAAAAAAGGACTACTTTATTACAATATGGCCACCGTAATAGCTAAATGTGTACAACTTCGGGAATTTCAAAGCATTCCTGATTAATTTGCTACTTCATTTTCAAGTGTGTATTTCATGCATTTGTTTTGGAAAAAAGTTTTTTGTGTAGAATCTTCTTTTGAATTTTTTTCTCGATTTTTGATCAAAGAACTATTTACTACATTCCAAATATCAATCTTCAAAATTTTTCCACTGTTTCAGAAGTACTTCCAAGAATTCAGAAGTGTTTTTTTTTTATTTCATAAAAACTATTTCTCCAAGACAGAACAATATTTTTACTATATTGATTTCAAATTGAATAACTAGGACCAATTTTTAAAACTTTCCGATTCCCAACTTTTAAGTCAAGATACAAAGTTTCAAGGTTATATTTTTTGGACACTCATAACTTCTGTGACCCCACAGAAGAAAAAACAAACCTATTTTATTCTATTTATTTAGTTCACAAATTTGGGCACCATTAAAACTCAATCAACTACCTCGAAAATAGTTGAGAGAATCTAAAGTTAAAGTGAAACAGTATCATTTTAATAAGATCCATAAAAAATCTAGATTATTCATCTAAACTGGATCCATAAAGTTCAGAGAAATCTAACATTTCAAGACTTTCAAAAAATTACTGTCCTCTTTCCTGCTTCATTATCAACTTATTTCATGAACTTTTTTTTTCTGCAAAAGTTTCGATTTTAATTTTTTTTTAAATCAATTTTAATTGGGCCACATAAATTCTGCTGGCGGAATGTTTTTTGACACGCACAGAACAAAAATGTGAGGTTTTTTACTGTTTCAAACATGCACCAAATTGTCTAGAAGAATCTGATTTTAATTTGGTAATTCAAAAGAAAAAATTAAAAAAAAAACAATAGCTTTTGAGATTAACAAAAACAAAAATTTCCATGTTTCTCAAAGCTCTATCCATAGCAATATATTTTTTTTTCATTCACAATCAGTGGTATAACTTCGAAATAAATTTCTTAATAAACGATGAGCACGTAATAAGCGAAAATTACATGAAACGTGTCAATGAATATATGTCAAGTTGAGAATAGAATCACACAGAAAACTTGAACTTTTTTGAAAAATTTTCAAAAATTAACACTGTTTCAAAATGTACTTTTTATATTGAAAATGCCATTTAATTGAATTAAACGTCCGTTTTTTGTTTCATGCATTGGAATTTCGATGCATTTTAATTCAAGAAACGGTTTGAAACAGTCATGCTTTTCCAGGGCAACGACACAGTGTTCGAATGTCAATTTGCTCGTTCTGGAGCGGGAAACGTTGTCATTTCACACAACACCGCCAAAAACAACGTCGTCCTTGAACAAGCTTCCGGAATGTTGATCCGCGATGGATACGCAGATATTGAGAATGGAAAAGCAATGTGCGGTGGTGAGATGATCCTCGACAATATTCATCTCGACGCAGTTGAACGAAAATTGGTAAGCTCTCATCATGAGATGTATCATACTGTAGGCGATCTTTAAAGGTGCATGTCATCTCATCGGGACAATACAACTTGTTCTTTGCTTACGGTAATATTGATGTGAAGGGTGAGAAGCATATGCATGGAATGGTTGGGAAAGAAGCACCATGGAGATCAAAAGAGCAAGTCAGATTCTGTCAACGATGCTCAAGTTCTTTTGCCAATGTTGACACGGCTGGAATCGCTGATTTCAAACAATGATTGTGATTTCACTTTGGGAATGGTTAAAAGTTTTTCGGGTAATAAAGATTTCAATTTTGATTTTGTTCTGCCGATATGATATTTTTGTCAGTTCTATTTATCATTATGAATCATAAAAGCCAGATCTAAAATCATTCAAAGATCCCAAATTATCCAAAAATTGAGTTTTTCTTTTCTGAAGTTCATTATTTTAAAAATTTCAACATGTAGTTTTATAGTTTTTATCCACTGACATAATTGTGTTCCTTATGTCTACTAAAATGACAAATACAAAGCGACAATTATATAAATTTTGAAACAGTGAAAACTATGACAAATAAAAACTGCCAATGAGTAAAAAAGAATGTGATCTAAATATTGGGAGAAAAAGCCTACAAACTCCTTGTTGGAGAAAATTGATCTTAAATGGAAGAACACATTTTTTCAAGATAGTAGTAATACACTAAACGGATTTTTCAATCGAAAAATCAAGTTTCGAAAAAAAGAATGAATAACTTTTCCCAGAGATCCAGAAGTGATCAAAAAGTTCGATGCATGTTATGTTAGTTTATTTATTATTTGCAAAAAAAAAATTTGCGCTTTTTTGGGTTGGTAGAAGTGTTTTCCGAAAAGATTTTTTAAATTGATTTTTTTTCGAATTCCAGTTTTTTTTTACTGGAAAAAAGTGAATTAATTCGAACCACTCTAGAAATTTTCGAGAAATCAGCTTTAATTTCAAAAAAAAAAAAAAATCTCAAAATTCGAAAAATACTACCGAGAGATGTTTGACGATTTTCAGTAACATTGTTTTTAATTTTAACCGTTTGCGTACATTTTTTACTGTTTCAGTGCTTGGATAATTATTTTATGCAGAACTTTCGATGTTTTCAATTCCCAAAATGAAATCTTGTTTCCAGAAAAAAAATGTATAGGATGTGATTATTTCAAGTTAGTGTCCGCAAAATTCAAAACTTTCGTGGAACAGAAATTTCGCTTTTTTTTTTAATGGGTCAATATTTAAATCTATTGGCACGAAATTACTGGAATTAGTTTTTTTTACTGTTTCAAAACATTGCACGAGAATCGATTCCAGATTCACTGAATAATGGTTCCTTTTGATCTCGAAGTTTACAAGCACAAACACTTTGAGTTTCTGAAAATTCAAAACTACTTACCAATGTGAGAAAAAACTTGTCTCTAAAAATCATTGTTTTGAAACATGAAAAATTTGCAGACATCTCATCCACAGTGTTTTCGTTTAAGCGTCACCATTTCGTTGTTCGTCGAATATACATAGGATAATTTTGAATAAATTTTCCTATATTTTTCAGTAATCTATAATACTTTGCTTATTTGAATATATTTGCGGCGTAATGTCACAAAATTCAGATTTAACTCGATTTCATTCTGATGAAGAGCTCCACTCATCGATTTCCGCGTTTCTCTGAATGGTCGAAGGCTCCCGTAACAAAAACTGGTTAATAAAAATAAAGTTTAGGATAAAAGTGGCAATTAATTTCAGTTCAATATAACAAATGAAAATGTTTCCATGAAACTGTGAATTTTTTTTAAAACAAAACTCCTCAAATTAATTGCATGTTAGAACTTGAAATTAGAAACATTCAAAAATGTAAAATGCTCCTCGAGCATGTGAACTAATTTTCAAAAATTCTGAAAAATAAATTTAAAAATTTAAAACTTGTCCAAAAAAAACGTGAAAACATGTTTCTTTCTACCAATCTACATATTTATAGAAAAAAGATACAAGAAATGTCAATAAAAGTATAACTGACGTCAACGTGCTGACCTTCGACGAATCTTTTCATTAATCAACCTCGTTGCTCATTTTCTATCAAATCAAGGATATAAATCAATTTTACCTGCAAATTTGACGAAGTTTGTTTTACAAAACAGAATAATGTCTAGCACTAGTGAGTTGAACAATGATTGGGGATACTTCGGATATCAATTTTCTGTTTACAGATAACAAAAATGAGCAAATAACAACATTTCCTTCACCGAAGACACCAAAACTCATCAAACCACCATGCAGATCCTCATATGAAGCCATTGATGACTCTTCTAATGAATCCAATAACACTACTTCCACAAGAACAATAACAAAATCAAAACATCGAACCAAGAAACAGCTCGTCGCCTCCACCAACATCTCAATTGCCAATGCAAGTTCACCAAGTGAAGTGGGGGATAATGGTGGAGTTACCTGGATTCACATCAATATCGATTTCACTGACATTTTGTATGTTTTTCAAGGCTGCTAGGACTACCCTAAAATCAAATTTAATATTTTCAGAGAAACACCGACCACCACCAAGATTCCAGAACCGGATGACCTCGACGACCCTATCAAAGATCTCATCCGTCTTCTCAAAAAAGACATTAATGATCGTCAAGCAGCTCGAGCAGCTCGCACAGCTCGCCGCTCTCAAAAGTCGTTGGCCTCCTCTTCCTGTTGCAGCGGATTCTCCTCAACACCTTCCAATTTCACATCACTTGAAGCGGTTGATGATTATCAGAATTTGGGGATGGTGAAAAGAGGATTACGCCAACAATTGGTGAGTTAATGGTGCCAGAGTAGATTTTTAAACGGTGAAATTGTTAATATCAGTTCAAAACCGGTTATTTTTTAGCCCGATGGACCATCAACCATCGCTGCTCGACACGTGTCAAGCATCCCCGACAACCAATTGACACCAAAAAAATTCCTGCTTGGCAAAAAACGACGCGAATATGTTGTGTTGGGTGATTTGAACAGGTCCCATTAGTTTCCTTCCTATACTTGTGATTTTTTTAACAAATGAAATATTTTCTATGTTAGGTTTTACAGTTTTTCTCGCTGTTTCAAACTTTTCACAAATATATAACGATTTTGATATTTCTACTACCATTAAAAAAGACTCGGTAGAATTAAAAAAAAAAAAAGTTCTAGGGTCCATAATAAACATCTTCAAAGTATTCCAAGTTATGTTTTTTTTTCCAAATTAGAATCCTCGCTGTTTCAAAATTTCCCAATTGATTTGATTTGTTTTTAATTTTTCCAATAATCAGTTGTTCAACCTTCATCAAATTTTGCAATAAATCTGAATGTTGAATTGTTTATTGAGAAAGAAAAATTCTCATTTTGAAATTCACAAGCTGAAAAGTTAGAAGTACAGTTCACCAATTACTTCAATATCGATACAAAGAAAAATTCACAAAAAAAACATCACTGTTACAAAATATTGATAAAAGTCTGAAAAATGTCACTAACTTGTTAACGACAATAATTGTTTATAAATTATCAAATGTTTCCCACAACTTTTTTGATTACTCAAATAAATAAGTTTTTTGGTTAGTAAAAATCTAATTTTCAAAAATGATTAAACAAATATTCAGATATATAAGGGCTGATTTGTGAAACAGTAACTTTTTTGGATCCATTTTTGAAGTTTTTCATGGAATTGCAAAATATTTTAAAATTTAAAAGTATTGTAGGGTTGGAATTATTATACCATTAGAAGAGCAACCAATATGGCCTAGAAATCCAAATAATACAGTACTTTTTGAAAAATATCAAAGAAAAATAGTTTTTTGTTTTTTCTAGCTTTTTTGCGTTTTCTAGGCCACTCTCTAATTTTTTCGTACTCACAACAGAAAACAAGTAAAAATTTATAAATATGTTTGATAATAGGAATCCATGAAACAGTTATTTTTTGTGACTCATGGATATCAATTGCCTACAGTCTTCTTTACATCGCGTTTGGCACAAAAACGTTTTTTTGCACCAAATTTTATACTAGATTGTTTCACCGATTCATACCTGTACACGTCATGTCAGCGCAATGAAAAACAGCAATTTGCGAGGTTGAGAGAGACGCAGAGAAAAGTTCTCCGAGAGAAATACAACAGTGAAAATTTCCATGGCCGACTGGTTAACGGGCATGTCTTTGAATCGAACGACGGCGCCGAGCTCTGGTTCGATTCCCCCACGCGCCAAAACTTTATTATTTTTCTTTTTTTTTTCAAATTACATTTTTTTACAACGTTCTCTTGTCAGATACTAAAAAATACACTCTCACAAATATTTTGAATACATTTTTAAGTTTCGAAAACACATTAAACTGTAATTTGAAAAAAAAAGAAAAATAATAAAAAAGTTTTGGCGCGGGGGGGAATCGAACCAGAGCTCGGCGCCGTCGTTCGATTCAAAGACACGCCCGTTATCCAGTCGGCCATGGAAATTTTCATTGTTATACTTCTCTCGGAGAACTTTTCTCTGCGTCTTTCTCAATCTCGTCAATTGCATGCTGACATGACGTGTGTAACAACTACTAACAAAATATTCTATGAGAAAGTTTAATATCTTTGTGAAACAGTGACTTTTTTACCGACGCACTGATCACAAACATTTTAAACTCGTGTTATGCAACTCAAGAAACAGCAATTTTTTTTAAATTCAAAGTCAATTTCACGGTTGGAAAAGAATTTCCCAAAAATTGATCTATAATTCCACTGTAACATGTTTCGGAATTTGACTGTTTCAAATATTGCTTAACTTTTTTTTAGTAATTTCATGTTTCTAATGGCAAAAACTGTTGTGACAATATGAAGACTGTGACGTAATACTTCCAAAGTCTATAAACTTCAAGTGATTCTCGTTTTATCTTTGCATGGTCCAAGAGTAAATGTCGTGTATTCTCAAAAATAAGTGAAAACGAAATTAGTTGTGTCATAATAATAAAAACAAATATTTGTTTCTCAAGAAACTACAGTATCTCTTGTCCAAATGTAATAAATAAGAGTTTACGAGGCGCAGAGATCAACCAATTAATTTCGAAAAAATCAGTGAGGCGCTAAAAAAGTGGTAGGGCGGCCATCGGACGACACACACAAAACATAGCAATCAGCCAAACTTCTAAAATGTTGGCTACTCGTTTGAACGATCTTTCGGAGTTTAGGAGAAATGAACGAAATTCAATAGGTCATGTTTGCTCCATGGAGAACTCTTTTCTCAACGTCTCTTCCCTCTCATCTATGTCGTTTTTTCACTGGACTGATATAGTCTCTAGCTAGCTAGGACTTCTTGTAACATGTAGATCAGTAATCTGATTACAGACATGGCAAAATCTCATTTCCACGCCATGAAAATAAGAAAATAGAAATGACAAAAAAACAATTTCTCCTAAGTTGAAAAACGAAACCGTGACCCAGGGAAAACAAAACATGTTTTTTAAAAGAAAACATGTTTTTCCCACGAAAACATGTTTCACCTTCCACTAAAAATGTATATAAGGTTCAAGAAATGTCCAATCTGAAAACAGTTTCAACTGACACCTAATTTTCAACTAATTAAACTTGCTGCTTTTCTACCTGCTTATTCGACAAAACTTTTATCTATCAAGAAAAAATAATGTCCAGGATTAGTGAGTTCAGAACTAATACACTGTGGTGTACTGTAGATTTGATTTTCAAAAATTGCAGATAATCAAAACAAGCGCATTTCACCACTGACACCAGAATGTATCAACTCACCATGCAGATGCTCATATGAAGCCATTGAGGGTTCTTCTGATGAATTCACTAACACCACTGACAACAATGAACAACTCGATACCACCACTAACATGTCAACTGCCAATGAAAATTCACCATGTGAAATGGCGGTCATCAAGATTCACATCAATATCAACGTCACCGGCACTTTGTGAGTTTCAAAGGGTACTGTACTTTGTGTAAAAACGTAACAGACAAGGCTATTGTCTTTTTAATGTATATCATAGAGTAACTGAGGTACTGTAGTTTGGGCCACTTAAGTCATTTCAAAATGTATTTATCATGAAACAGAATTAGCTGATGAACCACTTTGCTCGAGCACTTTCAATGATCTCTAGATGTTGAAACCGAAAATTAATTAATAACATTTGCAGAGAATCACCAGCCAGCACCACCATGTCCAAAACGGAAAAGGTTGACGAGCCCATCAAAGATCTCATCCACTTGCTCAAAAAGGATATAGATGAACGTCGCGCTGCTCGACACTTTTCAGAATCATTGCCTCCTTCGTCTGGCTGTATCTGTTCAACGACTCCTGATTTGGCATCACTTGAAGGGGACAAAGCTCGTCAGATGTTGACGATGGCGAAAAAGGAAAAACGGCAGAGATTGGTGAGTTATAGGTGTAATGTTGTATCCATAATTTTGAAAAGGGCCTATTGAAAAACCGGATATTTCAAAAATGTCTTAGAATGAATTTTGAAATTGCCTGAACTGCAGAAATTGACTTCACCAGTTTCTGAAAAGTTTGACACCAAAGTCTATGTGTTGAAACAGAAAAATTCAAAATTGATTTGTCCCAAAATAAATTTTCCAGCCCGAAAGACAGTCAAGAGAAGCCGCTGAACACTTGTCATGCATCCCCGACAATCAATTGACACCCAAAAGGTTCCAAATTGGCAAGAAACGACGTGACTATGTGAGATTGGGCGACTTGAACAAGCCCAAGTGAGAACTCGTTTTTGTGATTTGAGAATGAATGAATGATTTTTATTTGAGATTTGAAGATTTTGAACAGACACAAAAAAAATGAGTGAAGGTAAAAGATAGATAAAGTGTTGTTTTCATCTTGAAACAATATTTTTTTTCATAAAAAAAACGTTTGTTGTCATGGATCTTTTTTTCGTCTAGAAAATTCAGTGTTTCAAAGTTGAAGTTTGTGTATTTTCATCTGTGATTACTATTCTGAATGAGACACTCACATCTTCACTTTTAGGAACAATACTTAGTGAAAATATTTGGTTAAATTTTTCCGCCTAGAAATGTATCGATCCTGAATCCAGAATTTTGAAATTGACCTATGAATCTCCAAGATTTGAATTGAATAACTTACAAGGGAGGTTCGCGAGCTGTTACTTTCAACTTTTTCTCAAAATTTGTACACTTATGTAGCTCGGCCTCCTGATCATCATAGTATATTTTTTATCCGCCGGAAATTTTTGTGAAAAAAGTTATGATAGATCAAAGTTATTTCATGACCATTTTCGAGAGAAAAAATGAGACATTTACCTTTGGAAAATGTTCACGTGAGTACAAATTCATTTATTTTGTGTTGTCCTTATTTTATAACAGTTATAAAGTGTAGTGAAAAAATGCCTAAAAATTCATAATTTTTTTCACAAAAATTTCCGGCGGATAAAAAATATACCATGATGATTAGGAGGTCAAACTACATAAGTGTACAAATTTTGAAAAAAAGTTGAAAGTAACAGCTCGCGAACCTCCCTTGTTAGAGATTTTTCGTTAGTTGTATCAAGCTTTGATTCAGCATGTGAAACTATACTGAAAATGATCCACATCTTTGCAAGTTAAGAACAATTGCCAAAAGTTAGGTTTCAAACATTTATGTCTTGAAACAGTAGACCTAAAAATTTTTGATGTGACAACAAACATTTTTCCAGCTTGTAATACTGCCAAGAGAAGCCCTCGAACACGTGTTACATGAGTAATCACAACTATGAAATTACCAAAAAACAACTCACGAGAAAGAGCTGAACCAATATTTGAAAACTCCGGCACTAATAACATACAATTTGAAACAGTAAGATTCAACACGACTGTATTTAGTTGTTTTTCCTAGCTTTTTTCATGGTTTTTCTCAATTGGGCGACTTGAACAAGCCCAAGTGGACACTTGTTTTTGTGATTTGAAAGTGAATAAAAATGTTTTTAAAGGGGTTATTCCCTAACTAAAACTTGATGATGTTCTCTTCACCATTCGATTCTCTGTATTTTTTATGTATCCCCGAAAAATTTGGAATCACAATCTTCATTTTGAACATGATACTTTTGAGAGTGAACATAATCTCGATTGTAATGCGATGTTCAAAGCTGGAAAAAACGAGAAAAAAAAGCGAAAAAAAACGTTCAAAGCTGAACACGAAAAGAACGATTCTCAAATGCGCGGGCGCCACCTGCACATCTAACTAAAACGCCGCGAGTTTTAAATTTCATTTTGTTTCTTGAATTTATTCTTTTTTTTAAGGAAAAACGGAATTTTAAAAATTTTGTAGAGAGGGAAAGACATTAACAACGTTTTGTTTAGTCTAATCAATTTTTTCTGTTTCATTTCAAAAAAAAAACAAAATGAAATTTAAAACTCGTGGCGTTTTAGTTAGATGTGCAGGTGGCGCCCGCGCATTTGAAAATCGTTCTTTTCGTGTTCAGCTTTGAACGTTTTTTTCGCTTTTTTTCTCTTTTTTCCAGCTTTGAACATCGCATAAAAGACAGTATGATGAAAAGAGGAGACGCAGACTTTCTCTGACCAGCGAGTATAATTTCCTCCTCCTTCTCTGCGTCTCCTCTTTTCATCATACTATCTTTTACACTCGAAAATATGTTCGCTCTTAAAATGATCATACTCAAAATGAAGGCTGTGATTCCAAATTTTTTGGGCATACATGAAAAAACGCAGAGAATCGAATGGTCAAGAAAACATCATCAAGTTTTAATTAGGGAATAACCCCTTTAATTTGTGATTTGATAATTGTCAACATACACGAAATCCGAATCAATCAAGATAAAAAACAGATATAGTGTTGTTTTCCATTTGAAAAAGTGTTTTTTCACATAAAATCTTTGTTGCAACATGGATAATTTTTTTTGTCTGAAAAAATTCGCTGTTTCAAAATAGGATTATTAAATAGTATATTTTAGATTCGAAACTCTGAAAAGACATGGAGTAAAATAAGAGACAGAGTATGAAGACGGAAATAACATAATTTTTTTTAGTACGACAAGTGTAATACTCTCCATTTGAAACAGTGTGTTGATCCGTTTTCCGCATGTTGAGATTACTGTTTCAAAGTAAACATTTGTATATTTCTAGTGTTCGGAACAAGTTTTGTATCAGTTTAGATATGAGGAATTAGAATCTTGAAATAGGTAGAAAAACTTTTGAGAATGATCCCACCAGTCTCTGAAAAGTTCGGTACTGAAAATCTACGTTTTGAAACAGTGACACGTGTCATGCATCCCCGACAAACTGACACTCAAAAAATTTCAGATTGGCAAAAAACGACGTGACTATGTGAGATTGGGCGACTAGAACAAGCCCAAATGAGCACTTGTTTTTGTGAATTGAGAACGAATAAATGTGAAGGACCATCAAGCAAAGCCGTCAAACACATCTCATGGACAATCAACTGGCACCCAAGTGCTGAAAAATCTACATGACAAAATCACATTTGATAACATAAGAAAAATCAACATTTTCGTCAAACTTCAAAAGCGCATAACTTTTTTTCTGGGGAATGTGTAGGAAAGTTGGACTACTGGATATCAGGTGGGTCGATTTGATGCTTACACAAATTTTTAATATAAAACTTAAAAGTTCCAAACTGTATGCATTATAGTTGGACATCGGCTCAAATCGACTTACAAAACTTTTTACCCTTTTTTATCAAAAAAGTGATAATTGTGAATTGCAGCTATGTGTATACGATGTGAAAAAGCAAGAAGTTCCTAATCATACATATATTTTTGACAATTTTACTTGACCTTTGAACAACTTATCAACATTCAGTCGATTCCCAGTCGAGCCGTTAGTCGATCGACTTCAAATCTTTTTTCAAAAAATTCACTGTTTCAAATTAGGATTTTCATCTTTGTCAATAATGTCAATAATTGATAATGACTTTTAGAACCATGTGCAACCGAGAAGAAAAAACGATTTGCAAATATAAAATCCTAAAGATTTTTTACCATTTCAAATATTGCACAACTGTCTGTTTTGAGTATTTTGATGATAGGTTTTCTCAAATCGTTGGTGACTGTAAGCCACGTCATGTCAGCGCAATGAAAAACAGCAATTTGCGAGGTTGAGAGAGACGCAGAGAAAAGTTCTCCGAGAGAAGTACAACAGTGAAAGTTTCCATGGCCGACTGGTTAACGGGCATGTCTTTGAATCGAACGACGGCGCCGAGCTCTGGTTCGATTCTTCCANAGAGACGCAGAGAAAAGTTCTCCGAGAGAAGTACAACAGTGAAAGTTTCCATGGCCGACTGGTTAACGGGCATGTCTTTGAATCGAACGACGGCGCCGAGCTCTGGTTCGATTCTTCCACGCGCCAAAACTTTTTTATTCTTTTTCTTTTTTTTTCAAATTACATTTTTTACAACAGATACTAAAAAATACACTCTCGCAAATATTTTGAATACATTTTTAAGTTTCGAAAACACATTAAACTGTAATTTGAAAAAAAAAGAAAAAATAATAAAAAAGTTTTGGCGCGTGGGGGAATGGAACCAGAGCTCGGCGCCGTCGTTCGATTCAAAGACACGCCCGTTAACCAGTCGGCCATGGAAATTTTCACTGTTGTACTTCTCTCCGAGAACTTTTCTCTGCGTCTCTCTCAATCTCGTCAATTGCATGCTGACATGACGTGAAGCTGGTTTATCACTTTTTGAACTTTTCAAAAATAAAAGAAACATTTTAATTATAGCTACATATTTATTGGTCTAAAAAATAATACATGAAAAACAAATAATTATGGCAAAAATCTGCCAAAATCCAGGATGATGCTTCTTCCATCTTTGCGGTGTATCGTCACAAATGTCCGATTGAATTCGAACTTCTCGATATTTTCCGCTCGATGAAGAGCTCCAATCATCGACTTCCTTGTTCCTCTGAATTGTCGGAGGCATATTTTCGCAAGTTGAGGGACAGTCTGAAAAACAAGACACATAAAAAAAATTTATTGGATTAAATTTGAAAACATTTGGAAAAAAAAACGCACCTCAACAAGTTTCACCACCGCATCATACGAAATTGTTGATTTTTCATCAACTTCAATATTGATGTTTTCAAGCGTCTTTGAATTTGAAAGACGCTCAAAATCTTCATCGCAGCATATTGTCTTCCCGGTGATAGATAGGTCGATGATCTTGGGAAGAAGTGGGAGAATCTTCCCAAGATCCACTGGAGTTTCGTTGTTCTCCAGCTCCAAATGCGTGACTTCTCCCAAGAAATCGATGTTTTCCTCATAATCATATCCAATATGATTGAGGGAGACCTGGAAAAAACAACAATAATGTCTCATTATGGATCATACTGAGCCCATTTTTAAATTTGTTTTCCAAGAATTTTCATTTAGTAGTTTTTGAATTGGAACATTGAGTTTAGCCTATTTTATTCAAAATCACTTGAAGGTTTGAATTGAGATTTTTACACTGAATGTTCAAATTTTGGGTTTGACGAAGAACTTTTCATAAGATAAATGAAGGCTTTCTTTGAAATGAAGTTCAGTGTTTTAATTTTACTTTCAATATAAAAATTGGGGTTTTCGTTCTAACAAAAAGGAAACAAAGAGGTTTTTGAAACTGAAATTGTAGATTCTGAGTTCAAAATTTGAATTTGAGCTTTCTCATGAAAGTTTGAATTTTTTATGAATCAAGTTTTGAGAATGTAGGTTATTATGTGGACAAAAAAAATTAGCCACTGATTTAAAAATGAAATTTAAAAAAAAACGATATTTTGCGTGTATTATGTCGAAAAATTGGAAATTTATTTTTCATTTAGTGGCCAAATTTTTTTGCTCATATAATACCACATTTCATTGTTTTTAAGTCAAAAATAGGAACTCAATATTTTTAGCTTAGAAGTAAAGGTCTGGTTTGAATTATTTTTTAGATTCTCGAGTATGTTTCACGATTTATAATTCATAATATTGTATCTCATAACATTAGACCGTAAATTGAAAAAAAAACTAATGTTTGAGTCTTCAACACAACACATGGAAGGTAAATTGCTCTTAAACTTAGTTGAGAAGCAACTTCAAGCATCCTCAACTTTTCACAAAATTTCCCTAAAAAATGAGAATTACTACGATGAAGGTCAAACAAAATTTTGTATGAAAATTTTAAGAGAAAGTTTGTGTAAATTTTCCTAACTAAAACACAACAAGTTCACATTGGAATAAAACGTGAATTAAAAAAATATCTAAAATGTTTTCAATAAATTTGGAAATTAACATTAGCAATCTAGCTCTAATGAACCTGTCTGCGTATCCATCTCATGTCTGCCCTCATACCTTTCAACAAACCACCCTTTTTAGTAAAAAATGTTTTGAAAAAAACTCACTCTCTTCCTATCCATCACCCAGAATCCACCGAGTTGCATGATGCCTCCCACTCGGCAATCCAGGAACATCCATTCCGGATGTGACCCTCTCACCACATATCGGAGAGGGGCATTCTTCTCGACACGATCGACTCTCTGAAATTTCAGATTTTTTGAAATGAAATTACAATAAAGATTTTTTTAAAACTCACCATAGTCGAGAGAATGCCATTGTTGTCGTAGCCATAAAAGGCTACTTCTCTTCTTCCATCCGCCAACAGGTCGATCTTGACGATGTCGACCTCTCTCATGCTGAAAATGAAAGTTATAATTAGGACCATGAAATAAAAAAAAAATTGAACTTACTTGATTAGTTTGTCCATAACTTGGACTCCAGCAACATTGTTCGATTGTGGTGCCATGACGACTCGCGTTGGTTTTGTATAATAAAAAATGAATGAAATGAATAAGGATATTTTTTTGTGTTATTTATGGGCGGAGTTAGCACATTTTCAGTGAACAATACAACGCATTCTGGATTGATGTGCGATCATGGGTGACAATTAAATGTTCTCGAAAACCGTCCTATTTTTTGTGGCAAGGTTACAATAATCCTGAAGACAATATTTAAATGAGTATAAAGATATGAACTTTGAAGATACAGTTTTCCGAAAGGTTATGGAATCTAGATATGGAGTTAGGTACATCAGTGTCAAAAGTTTTTACCTTGTTGGTTGATTCAATATTATTCGGCTCAAAACTGACCTTTGGCCACATATTTTGTACATGAGTGCTCTAGGTGTTAGATGATATGCTCCACTTTTTGTGAGATAATACATTTTAATAAAATAAGGATTTTTTTCATTGCCAAAAAGTTTTTCTCGGTTGATAGAAACATTTTCCGGAAGGATTTTTGGAAAAAAAAATCAGCTGGATTATTATTTCTTCCTTTTCAAAAAACTACAATTTCAGAAAAAATGATCTAAAAAACTCGAAAAAATATTCTCAGGGGAAATGTTTTTATCAGTAAAAAGCGCTAATATGACAATCTCACATTTCGAAAAAAAGGAATAGAACTTTTTAAAAAATTGATGATTTGAATAATACTTCAAAAAATTGTCACCAAAATTTACATCTTTATTTATGAAAACGTAACTTTTTAAAAGCGAGTTCAAGAGAACGATATCGTAACACCCTAAAATATATTGGTAATATTTTAATACTTTTTGAAAGAAAGAAAATTTTTTATCTGAAATAGAAAATTTAAAAAAACAATTGAACAGAGAGGAGGAATTCAAAAGTCTAAAAGATAGCAAGATTAATATATCGAAATCATGTCGAAAATATTTGAAATTTTTGTTAAACACAACTGTTCTCTCAAAGATGAAAAAAAACAAAGTTATGATATTGAATGTTTTTAAAAATTATCAAAATTTAACTCTACGCCATATATCACGTCATGTCAGCATGCAATTGACGAGATTGAGAGAGACGCAGAGAAAAGTTCTCAGAGAGAAGTATAACAATGAAAATTTTCATGGCCGACTGCTCGGGGAAAAAACGGCAAGCGTGTCGCAAAAGTTTTCCCTTGTCGCAAGCTTGCGGCAGTTTGTCGCAAACTTGCGACACATTTTTTCTGGCGCAAGGGTGTCGCAAGCCGTGCAGTAGTTTGGCTGCTAGATGTCGCAAAGCTTGCGACTATTGGCGCAAGAACACCGCAAGCCTTGCGACAGCCGAATGTCGCAAGTTTGCGACAAACTGTCGCAAGCTTGCCGATTTTTCCCCGAGTAGTTAACGGGCATGTCTTTGAATCGAACGACGGCGCCGAGCTCTGGTTCGATTCTTCCACGCGCCAAAACTTTTTTATTATTTTTCTTTTTTTTTTCAAATTACAGTTTAATGTGTTTTCGAAACTTAAAAATGTATTCAAAATATTTGTGAGAGTGTATTTTTTAGTATCTGACAAGAGAACGTTGTAAAAAAATGTAATTTGAAAAAAAAAGAAAAATAATAAAAAAGTTTTGGCGCGTGGGGGAATCGAACCAGAGCTCGGCGCCGTCGTTCGATTCAAAGACACGCCCGTTAACCAGTCGGCCATGGAAATTTTCACTGTTGTACTTCTCTCGGAGAACTTTTCTCTGCGTCTCTCTCAACCTCGCAAATTGCTGTTTTTCATTGCGCTGACATGACGTGTATAAATACTGTGTCAAATCCCTTAATTTGTTTTTGTTTGATAGCCTGTTATAGATCACCAATACATAATAACGTTGTGAAAAATATTTCAAACATCGGTGAAACAGAAATTTTTTTTTGAGTATCAAATAAGAAAAAGTAGTAGAAATTCAATGAACAGGAATGAAACAATATTTATGAACTTTTCTGCCCAAAAGTTTTTTTTTTGTTCTGAGCCTTCTTTTAACGAAAAACACTTACAGTACATCTGTGTTAGCAAAAAAAGTACAAACACCCACAAAATTTTTTACTGTTTCAAAAATCTCTTATTAATCGAAGGAAACTTATGAATCTAGTAACCGAGGGGTGAGAAATTTGCGTATCTTTCATTTTGTTTATAACGTTTATAGTGTATGTATGTTTCTGAACATTTGTGAACAAAAAATATGAAAGACATCAAGAACTTTTTCAATTTCTGTCAAGCCTGTTTTACCTATGAAAACATGACACGGTAATCTCATTAAACAAGAATTTGATTAGTTTGATATGAGCTTCACCTGAAACAGGTTTCTTTGGTTATTTCGAAAACATGTTCTTTCATTCCCAGAAACAAATAGATAAAAGATCGAAGAAATGTCCATTCTGAAAATTTTTTTTAGTTCCATCAATCTGCCTTCATGAAACAGTGGTTTCTTTTTCAAATTGTAGAAAAAACGTTCATCAAAAAAATAATTCAACCAAAAGTATCGGAAGTTCAATGTTTTATTTTATTTTGAAAAAGTAGTAAAATCTTTTCAAGCAGTCGAAATTGGAAAACCGTTTCAAATAGAGAGAGAGGAATTTACAAGCCTAGATGCACATACATATATAGGATCTAAAATATATCAGAACTGTGTCAAAAATATTTGGAACGTTTGGGAAACATAAATGTTTTTTTTCAAGCATGAAATACGAAAATAAGCAGAAAATTGATATGTTATACGAGTTTACGTTTTCAATGAAACATAGAACTCTAGACTTTTTTAAAGGTTATAATACAAAATATCACTGTTTCGAAAAATATATAATCACGTCATGTCAGCGCACTGAAAAACAGCAATTTGCGAGGTTGAGAGAGACGCAGAGAAAAGTTCTCCGAGAGAAGTACAACAGTGAAAATTTCCATGGCCGACTGGTTAACGGGCATGTCTTTGAATCGAACGACGGCGCCGAGGTCTGGTTCGATTCCCCCACGCGCCAAAACTTTTTTATTATTTTTCTTTTTTTTTCAAATTACATTTTTTTACAACGTTCTCTTGTCAGATACTAAAAAATACACTCTCACAAATATTTTGAATACATTTTTAAGTTTCGAAAACACATTAAACTGTAATTTGAAAAAAAAAAGAAAAATAATAAAAAAGTTTTGGCGCGGGGGGGAATCGAACCAGAGCTCGGCGCCGTCGTTCGATTCAAAGACACGCCCGTTATCCAGTCGGCCATGAAAATTTTCATTGTTATACTTCTCTCGGAGAACTTTTCTCTGCGTCTCTCTCAATCTCGTCAATTGCATGCTGACATGACGTGAATATATTCAAGAGTTTAATGAATTCAGTGTCGATGTTAGTAGTAATATACTCGTATGTGATTTTTTTAAACCATCTGTGAATAAAAGATATAGAGGACGTCAAGAATCTTTAGTTATCTTCTGAATGGGAATAATTAACACTTTCTTGCAAGCACTTGTTATTTTTAGAGTTATCTTTGGCATAGAAATCTTATTGAACGAAAATTTTGAAATTTTTTTTTGAATTGCACCTGAAACAGGATTTTTTGGTTATCTCGGCATGTTTTCTTTACAAACTATGTTAAAATTCATTAGTTTTTACGAACTCAAGGCATCACTGTTCCCAAGTGTTTTGAACACTTGAAAAACAGATTCCGAAACAGTAAAGGAATTCGGTCATGTTTTCAGCGAAAAAATTATTCGCAAAATTATAGGAGGAACCTCACATGAACACACTGAAGTACGAAGTTGGAATTTTGTTCAAATTAACCCAGTGAAACAGAAATTGTTTGAAAATTGTACTTTTTCATGAAAATTAATTCTAACAAAAATTCCAAGAAATGTACGAACCGTGAAAAATGTTTTTTTTTCAAAAACATGTTTTTTTCATTCCCAGAAATAAAATATTTTTAGAAATCAAAAATATCAACGTGCTAACCTTCAACCAATCTCTCTACTACTCAATATTTCTGCTCATTTTCTACCAAAATCGATATCACAAATCAATTTTTCCTGCTAATTCGACAAAGTTTGTTCTACAAAACAGAATAATGTCCAGGACTAGTGAGTACACTTCGATGTACTGTAGGTATCAACTCCTACTTTCAGCAAATGAAAACGAGCACATTGAAACACCAAAGACACCAATGACACCAAAACTCATCAAACCACCATGCAGATCCTCATATGAAGCCATTGATGACTCTCCTAATGAATCCAGTAATACCTCTTCCACAACAACAAGCAAAAAATCAAAACATCGAACCAAGAAACAGCTCGTCGCCTCCACCAACATCTCAATTGCCAATTCAAGTTCACCAAGTGAAGTGGGGGATAATGGTGGGGTCACCAGTATACACATCAATATCGATTTTGATGATATTTTGTGAGTTCAAATGGGGAACATTAGTGGATAAAACTTCATGTTGACTTACAGTAATTTATGATTCGAGAAACATGATAATAAGACTCAAGCTAATCCACAATTTGTTTTAGAGAAACACCTGCCAGTACCACGATTCCAAAACCTGATAATCTCGATGACCCCATCAGAGATCTCATCCGTCTTCTCAAAAAAGACCTGAAAGCTCCGAGAAAAGCTCGAGAGGCTCGTGCAACACGTCGCTCTCAAAAAACGTCGGCCTCCTCGTCCAGATGCAGTGGATTCTCATCAACGCCTTCCAATTTCACATCACTTGAAGCGGTTGATGATTATCAGAATTTGGGGATGGTGAAAAGAGGAATCCGTCAGCAATTGGTGAGTAAAGTGGTTTGAACTATTGAGATTGAATCAATGAAAACGAGGTTTAAATGGTTTGCACACAAAAATCTAGTTTTTGAAACAGTAAAATCACAAAAATCAGTACATGTTCATAATTTCGTTTCCAGCCCGAAGGACCATCAACAACCGCTGCCAAACATGTCTCATCCATCCCCGACAACGAATTGACACCCAAAAAGTTCCTGATTGGCAAAAAACGACGTGACTATGTGGTTTTGGGCGATTTGAACAAGTCTGATTAGGCCCATGTTTTCTTTGTTTTGTAAAAAAAAATAAAATAGTTGTTTTTTTTTTGAGAGTTTATACTTTGAATAAAAGATAGTATTTTTTCAAAAATTTACAAGGTTGAATTTTGAGTGTATAATATCTTAAAAATTTTGATGAAAACATATATTTTTTCGATTTAGTTCCTTGAACTTGACGAGTGAATCGATACCTACAAAAATTTTACTGCTTCAAACATTTAACATAACTGTCACTGCATCATTTTTATGTTTGTGCTCGCTTCGCTCTAGATGTTTTTTAAGTTTTTATTTTTCACATAGTATAAGCAAACTACAGTGGCCTCACTATGTAAAAATCATTCAAAAAATTAAAAATGACAAAGTATTCATTACGAAAAGTCAATAAATTTAAAGTATGGTCTACAGATAATCTTGTAGAAAAATCGCCCGTTCGCCCGACTTTTAGAACGCTCTTTTGTTCGCTTTTAGAACGTCCTATATAACAAAAAACGTGAAACAAATCTGACGAACGAGCGAAAGGGCGAACGGGCGAACGGGCGCGGGCGAACGGGCGAAAGGACGAACAGGCGTTTCATGTAGCCGGCGAAAGAGCCCCCCGTTTGCCCGATTTTACAACCCTACCTGCAGAAACATATTTTTTCGACTACCCAAGAATGAATACAAAAGTCAACGTCTCTAATAATCAATCTTCATGCTCATTTTGTTCTAAATCGATTTCACAAATTAATTTTTCCTGCTTGAATATATTTGACAATTTCTTCCAGATTTGAAATAATTTTAGCATGGTTTGCCTCAAAAATGTACTGTTTCAAAATTGATGTTTGAGGTTATTCACCTGGGAATTGGTATTCCTGTTGAATACTTCGTCAATCCTTATTTCAATTTGTGCTTTTCTATGAAAATCAAACAACCGCCGAGTTATTTTTGGTGTTCTGTTCCCGAAAAAAATTTCTTGGTGGTGATGTTGGAATTTTTTGTCCCACTCTCATTTATTCATATAATTGCTAATGAGACAAATTTTTCTTTTTTTCTTCTTTTTGATGATGATGATGGATAGGGTTCTCCCCCATGCCTATTTTAGTGGTAGATGTTCGAAAAACGCTCCAGTTACGTCATAAAAGAGAAGAAGAAGAAGAAGAGGAGAAAGGTCTTTTGATTTTTTGCACTAGAATTTGCTATTTTGGAAGGTTGGGTGATGTTGCAGACTATTTTTAGATTTGTGTATGAACATTTTGAAAATGATCTGAAAACCTATAATTTTTGACGCGAGGTCATAATTTGGAAACTTCTGAAATTACCTGAATGTTCGTAAAGTTTTTCATTTTCATAAAAATCTGAAGAATCAATACAAGAAATGAAGCGAATAGCCTTGGAAATGGGGTGAAAAAAAGCCTAGATTTTTCGGTGAAAAATCTCTCGACACTTTTACTTTGAAAATGTGATCTTTCATTTAAAATTAACCTGCTCACTTCCTTCACCCTACCTTTAAATTGATTTTTTGCGGAAATGTTGGATGACACAAACAATCACGATGAAAAGCATAATTTTTACTAAAGTTCACTGTTTCAATTCATACTGATCCATAGAATCATGAAGTTTCACTAATGTAGAATTTGATTCCTTTCAGATTAGTCTAGTTAAAAATTCAATGATCAATTTTCATGTAATTGACAAGTGGTTTCAGTATTTATTTTTGATTGATTATTCGAAATTCGTTTTTAATGACAATACCTCATTTTCGAGGCGTGGAGAGATTGAAAATTTAATTTAAGAACAAAATTTTCTCGAAATCAAGGTTTTTCGATAAAAAACCCCTTGAGGGTTTCACTGTGATTTTTCATTTAATAGCAACTTGATAACTTATTTTACTCCACATTTAAGCAAGGTTTACCAAAAATTATGTTGGCGACCTGAAAATCTAACTTTATAAAAAAGCCTAATTTATTTAATTGGCTAAAATAAAAAAAACACAATTGGGTTCTTGAATAAGTGAAGTTTATAAAAACTAACTTGAGACTGCTGACACATCGTAGGTCATGAGTGCAACCAAAAACTGAAATTTTGAAACGCAAAAACGTAGTTTTTAAAATCGTAAGATTTCCAGCAATCTAATGTAAAAAAAATTAATATTTTCAGCCTGAAGGCCCATCAACAATCGCTGCAAAACATGTGTCAAGCACCCCTGACAATCAATTTTCACCCAAAAAAATCCTGATTGTCTAAAAACGACGTGACAATGTGAGATTGGGCGATGTCAAATAGACCGATCACATATTTTCCATTATTTTATTATTAAAAAGTAAATAAAAAGTTTTTCATTTGAGATTTGAGGCTCCTGGACACACACACACAAAAGAAAAATAAGAAACGGGAAGAAAAATAGATTATACAGAGAAAGGAGATGGGTCAGACAGCATTGTTTGGCGTTTTGGCGCCGCCGATTTGTTGTTTTCGACGTTCTGAATAACCGGCACGCATTTGATGAA
This sequence comes from Caenorhabditis sp. 38 MB-2015, assembly GCA_900536415.3. Lineage (NCBI taxonomy): Eukaryota > Metazoa > Nematoda > Chromadorea > Rhabditida > Rhabditidae > Caenorhabditis > Caenorhabditis quiockensis. The sequence goes on from LR548909.1 coordinate 48,887, forward strand.
CTATTGAGTTGACCACTCTGGAAAATTGAGTATATTAGTAAGATTTTTTTGGTTTGAGTTCTGATAATATTTTATACTTATGTTTTTGAAATATTTTTGAGAATTATTTTAGCTGCTCCAACTTTCAAACAGCAAAAAGTTCTTATGAAAAATATTTTTTTGAAAATTGGAAACACATTTTTCACAATTTGAGAACTGGTTCAATATGGTTAAATTGTCGATATCTCTTAGAAAACATCTCATAATTATTCTGAAACAGAAAAAAAATTGGATTTTGAGAATATTACCTTTGATGAGACTTTTAAAATTATTTCGAATTTCGAGTAAGTAGAAGCACTGTTCACAATTAGCAATAAACATTTTGCAAAAAATTTCATAATCTTTGTGAAACAGGAGAAAAAAATATTTAGAAAAAAGCTTCAAAAATGATTTTTTCCAGTATTTGATTTCTCGATGAGAAACGAATTTATTATTTAAAACTATAAGAGGTATATTTTCTAGTAGATTCAGTGAAACAGTAATATATTTCAATTCAAACCAAATGGAAATAATGTTTAAAAGGAAACCTCATGAGGTTATTAACGACTTTGGAAGTAGTTTTTTTTTATGCTGATTAACATCATGTATCTAAATTTTGTTGATCTCCACACGGAAAGCTGAAAACTGAGCTCAAATTTTGCTCTGCAAACATGAAAAAACGCTTGAAGAGGGGGGGGGGGNACTGAGCTCAAATTTTGCTCTGCAAACATGAAAAAACGCTTGAAGGGGGGGGGGGGGTAACACGAAAAATAAAGTGTTCGATAATTTTTCCTATCGGAAAGAGCATAGTCGATTTAGTGGAATGCAAAAAAAAGTTATAGGGGATTTGCGCCCATCGGGAATCGATCTAGGGGACTGGGTGCGGGTGATAGACCTTGTGTGTTAGGGCGTCCGATCTGGCAGGCAACGTTGACTCCGGTTAGTTGGAGGTTCGGTTCCCACTGGGCGCGTGTGGAGATTTTTTTTTTATTATTAAGGGCGAGTTTCAGACAATATCTGGAATTGTGATTTTCAGCACATGGTTGGATTTTCAGCCTGTTTTGTCTGGAAATAAGGTAAAAAATGAAAATTTTGGAAATAGTCTTAAATTTTTCAGGTATGTCCAGGGATGGTTGGGGAGTATCTGAAAATATGAATTTCAGCTTTTGGTGAAATTTCCAGCTTGTTTTGACTGAAAAAATGGTGGAGAATGAAAGTTTTGGGAATAGTTCCAAATTTTGAGAGTGTGAAGAGGGATAGTGAAGAAGTATTGGAAAATGTGAATTTCATTTCTGAATTACATTTGCAGGCTGTTTTGGCTGAAAATGTGATAAAAAAGAAAACGTTTGAATTTTTTCCAAATTTTTTCCAGCTTGTTAAGTATCTTAGATTACGATTTTCAGTTTCTGGCGGAATTTCCTATACATATATTTTCTAAGAACTTTGTGAAATGCTTTTTATTGCCAGAATGTCCTTTTACGAAGTGTCAAAAGATTTTCGTGATGAGCTTTTCGAAAAAAAAAATGGTTTTTCCCAATTTTAACACTGATTTTTCTCTGAAAATACAGTAAATTTCCGAAAATTGTGGACAGTCTCAAAGTTGATGTATGCACTTCAATTTTTTGATAGAAGACGTATCAATACAATGCTGATTCATTCTCAAAATTATAGAATGTTTCGAGAAAATGTTTGCTTTCTCTCTTTTTTTTCTCTCTCCTACCTCTGCCACGCCAAAATCATCTCATTCTTCTTATCCTCATCGGCCATATACGACGACAGTGTTTCGTCGATCTTCTCCGCCATACAAACCAGGAAAATATCCCAGAAATGTGAGTGAAACCCGCGAGTGATGAAATCGACATGACGAGCACCCAATTGCTCGCAAGACTCTCGAACCAAATCGTCGTTCAGTTCATATGTGATGATCTGAAAATCGAGTTTCAGAATGTCTAGTGATGTTTGAAAGGTTCTTACCAATTTATAAAAGTATGCCTGAATCGTTGAGGAGAGTCCGAGAAAACTGGCGTTTTGCATCGGATTCTCGTTGTCACCAATACCGAAGGCTTTCTAAAAATTTGATGTTAAATGGGATCAGGGGTTCTGAAAGATTTGCTCACTTTTATGGAAGTACTCCTGGTAGCAGATTTCAGCCAAATTTCCTGGAACATGTCGGGTGACTGAGCCAATACGCTGAAAATTGAGAAAGATTCAAGATCGCTCTATTGACAACTTGTCTCTCTGTCTCTCTGTCTCTCTGTCTCTCTGTCTCTCTGTCTCTCTGTCTCTCTGTCTCTCTGTCTCTCTGTCTCTCTGTCTCTCTGTCTCTCTGTCTCTCTGTCTCTCTGTCTCTCTGTCTCTCTGTCTCTCCTCGCTTCTGACTCAACTCGACGTGTCATTCAAAATTTTTTAAAACAAACATTCTTTGAAACAGGTGAAATTAAAGATGCACATAGTCACACTTCTCAGAAACACAATTTCTGACGTGTGTTTTCAATTTACATTTTGAGAGAGGAAGAGACATATTGGCAACATGCCGAACATTTTTGCAGTCATTACCTCGGCCATTCTTGAATGACAAGTTTCTTGGTTTTCGCTGTCAGAGGTCCGACTTGCGCTGATCCGATGCCACTTCCAACTACACCGTCCTTCTTGCCACGAATTGTGCTCAGCAGACCCATCATTGTGTCTGAAAAAATTGTAATTTATTTAAAAAAAAACAAGGATAAGGTCTCAAGAATCGACAAGTTTTTATTGAATCATAATAAACTTTTTATGAAGGGCTTCAAGCATAATTGCATTTAGAAAGGATTCGGAGAGTTCAGGAGACTAAGGGGAACCTGGATATGACTAACAGGGTGGATTAGAAAGCTTTGAAGATGTTCTTGGAAATTCAGAAGTGTACAAGGATTCACAGAATTATCTCAGAGCGAAAAAGTGTCACCAGAATTTCCATAATTGATCCAGTATCTCTAAAAGCCTGACTGAGTTTGAACTTTTTCCAGACATCAAACAAATAATTTAAATTATTTATTCTGATGATTCACCTAAACTTTAATAAACGCATAAATGTCAATAAATCAGTTCGAGAGGCTCCAGTTCAAATTCAAAAAAGTTTTGAAACAGTGAACATTTTCAGAAGCTTGTTTCAAAAACTCACAAAAACTTAATTTTTCTAAATTTCAAAAATCCTGATTCGGGAACAATCTGAACTCATAAGAAATGCCACCAGAAGATTTCAAAATGATCCAGAATCTTGGAAATTCTGGTTTAGATAAATTTTTGTGTTTTTTTGGATATAGAAACAAGGAAAAATATAACATTGATGATGAAGCAATTGAAAGTACTCAATATCTTTTTAAACAATCTCTCAAAATACCAGTCCAAATTCAAAAAAGTTTTGAAACTGTTAACAAATTTATTGAACCTTGGAGATTTTCTTTGGTTTCAAGATGATTTTAGGACCAGTAAACATATTTTAGAACCCGCATTCTAGAAACCTTGATTTTTTAAATAATAAATCTAGACCGATTGGGAGTGTCATCAGAAACTGCAAAAAAAATCCAAAATTTCAAAAGTCTAACTAAGTTTTGAATTGTTTCAAGAGATAATTTTGAAAATGCACAAAAAAAATAATAGAAATTTTTTTTTTTAATTATCATACCTGGAAGAATAATCGTCTTGAAAAATTGCAGTTCAATTTCATGAAGGTTTTGAAACAGTAAAACATTCTTCTGGTTCCAAAAATTTCTCAGGAATTACCAAATTTATTCAGAGTCTGAATTTTATGATAGTCACTTTCCAAGTCATTAGAAGTGTTCAGAAGTCATGTAGCATCTCTAAAAGCCTTTCTAGTCCAAATTCAAAAAGGTTTTGAAACAGGAAAAATATTTTTGACGATTTCTAGAGTTTTCAAGAATTCATTTGGTTTCGATGAAGCTTCAGAAGTCATTATGTGGCTTCAGAGAATTCGGATTCGTTTTCATAAAATCATAAGATTAACATAGTTGGGACAATAATAACTGCTAATCAGGTCCAGTTTTACAGAATCTGAAATAGGTTGTTTTTTCAAATCTAGATTCTGAATTTTTTTCCAACTAAAAAAGCATACAACAAAGTTCTAAAATATTAGTTGTTCAAAAAGAACTCCCAAAAAAGTTCCAGACATTCAAAAAGTGCTTCTGGCGAAAAAAAACGCGTCCATATGATGATTTTTTCGCCCAACTCCTGGCCATGAGAAAAATGGGCGGAGCATCGGCTCAACGAGTCAAAAAAAAAAGAGGAAGATGAAAAGTACAATTAGGAGGAGCTCAGGAAAATTAAGCGAAAAAAGCTCGTGTCTGTCTGATTTATTCGAACTTCTGATTAATTGAAGTTCAAAGGTTCATGAAGATGAAGAAAAAAGAAATATTGAGCAAATATATGGATATGTGTCGGAAGTGTCTAGTTACAGTACACAAGTCACATGTCGCTCTTTTTTTCTTTGGTCGAATTGCCGAGATTAGTCAGACAAAGGGAGACACACTCATTTTTCTTTCTCAACTAGAATTATTTTTGAGGACACATAGTTTGGTTCCTGGTTCGAACTACAATTTTTTCTTTGTTTTCTTTGTTTTGTTTGGAACATGGGAAAAAATAGTTGGAGAATTAGAGATAATCAAATGTTCCAGTAGAACAATTGAATTTTTATAACGTCCAGGACTCGATTGAAAAAATAAAATTTTCAAATCTACTCAAAAGAATTTTGATTTTATAATGGACCATTGTTAATTTTCCAAAATTATTATTTTCAAAAGTTTGAAAAAATATTTTTTTCAAAATTGAACTTTCACACTCAAACACAAACGCTTTTTAGATTCTATTGCAGACCTCAAAAATTACAAACTATCATATTTCCCATGAAACAGGAAAAATTAAAAATTGGAAATTGTGATTTTCCAACAAAAAAAAAATCTAGCTTCGAAGTAGGAACATCTTCAGGATTCAGAGTATTATGATTTTTCAAAATTCCATAATTTCAAAGATTAGTATTTGAAAGAACGTTCAGCTTCGATGTCCAGAGTATTTTGTTTGAAACACCTCTGAATCTCATATGTTTCATGAAACAGAAAAAAATTGAAAATGGGGGATTTTTTCAACAACAGAAAAACCTAACTTTTTGATGCAGAGAATCAGATGTTCCTGGACAGATTCTCAAATTCCAAGTTCTATACTCCAGAACTCAAAGAATGATCTTTCACAGTTTCTCACTGTTTTTCATTATAATTCAAACTATTTTATACAGAAGCTCTATTTGAACACGTTTTCTCGTGAACATAACATTTTCCAATATTCCATAGTTGTAAATTAATTAATACAGTTCATGAAACAGAAAAAAACATTAACTTGAAAATCGGGATTTTCTCAAAAAAGTCTAACTTTTAAGTTGGAACTTCTGATTCACGGATTCAAATTCCCCTAGGAAAATCTAAATGCTATGTTAACTCCAGAATTTAAAATACGACTTCTTAGGTTCCAAAATTTCCAAATCTGATGAAAGTCTCAGCTACGGAATATTTTATATAAAACTCATTTTTATCTCATACGTTTCATGAAACAGAAAAAAAATTGAAAATTTGAAAATCGGAATTTTCTCAAAAAATAAAAATGTTCCTTCGAAGTATACACTTTCTGATTCACAAAATCAGATTCCCTAAAAAAATCGAAATTATATATAATCTCCAGGGTTTAGAATATGGCTTTTCAAAGTTACAATATTTCCAAATCTGATGAAAACTTTCGGTTTCGGTGTTCAGAATTTTTTTTGAAACTCATATGAACATTTTTATTGAAATCCTGAACATAATCAACTAATACTACAGTTGTAGATTCATAAAATCACACATGTAAATTTCATGAAACAGAGAAAAAATGAAACCTGAACGGTTTATTCGAAAAAATTTAGCTTCGAAGGGAGAGCTTTGGGATTCAGAAAATTAGATACTTATGAGAAGATTTACACATTCCAAACTCGTGAATTCATTGAATTCGATACAGTTCATGAAAAAAATCATCTTTCACAATGGCAGTTTCTATTTGAAATTCATAATTTTTTCTTTCAAAACCAATAACTACTCCATCAAGTTGTAGAACTGTGAATTTCTCAGATTAAAAAAAATGAAACAGAAAAAAAGAGTATTAAAATTTTTAAGTAAAAATGTTCTGATTCATGAAAAAAAATCTTCAGAAAAGGCTTTTTTCATATAAGCAAGTAAATCATATTATCATTTTTTTCAAACTCTTTTCGAAATTTTTTTTTCTAACAGTAAGAAATTCTTCATTCAAAAATCTCAAAAATTTTCAGAACATGAAAAAATTGAGTGAACAAGTTTAGAGCCTAGAAAAAACTCACAACTGAACCGAACATTTGTAGGTCTTTCGTGGCACACAACCAACAAATTGACGCAAAACTCCGAGTTCACTATTCATGAAATGTTTGAAACAGCAAAAAAAATTTAACTGAACAACTGCGGTTTTTTAAAAACATAGAATTTTTAACAGAATACTTATAGATTAACAAAGTTTCTGAAACGATAAAATGTTGAAATGATAAATTTATTTTTCTGTGGAGTTTCACGCACGAAATCATTCTGGTTTTTTTCTGAGATTTTGGGCCTTCTATCTTTTTGGCAATTCATAGGACTTTTTTCGAAACGGGAACAGAAATTAATCGACTCAAAATTTCGAATTGAACATTAATAAAGTACTTGTAACAGTGAAAAAATGAACATTAAAAGTTTGATAATTTCTTCTAATAAATTTTGGAATTTTTTATTTGAAAACTTGGATTCAGCAGAGTTTGAAACTCAGGCATTCGGAAACTCTTGTCCTTCCCTAAAACATTCCTTGAAACAATCCCAGAAGGCAAAAACTCTCGATCGAGAAGGGAATGTTCTTACACATAAGATATCTAAATTCTTCATTTTTTGGGGATTTTTGAAAATGGTCTTTTATAAAAAAAATTATTTTGATATTTAATCAAAATACTAAAGTTAGCTTGAAAGTTCAACCTTTGCACTAATAAAGTTTTCGAAACAGCAAAAATGTTTACTTTCGACTAACTGTAAACAAATTTCAATTTCGATTAACAAACACTGAAACTTGAATATAGAATTAATTTTGAAACAGTAATTTTTTGTTGTTGACTGACGGTTGATTAAGAGTTACGAAAAAAATTGGGACCCAATATTATGATTTTGCAAACAGTTTTCACAAAAAAAAACCTGATAGAAAATAGATGAACAATATCTCTCTAGATTGAGTAATCATTTCCAAAAGTTCAATATTCATAACAGTGACACGCTATCAACAAGTTTTTTAAGCAAGGTAATACAACCATAGTTTGAACTCTGACCAAATTATTTTGTTGAAACAGTAAATTTTTTTAAGCAACAAGAAATACTGTGATATTGAACAACAAATGTCGTAAAAAATTTGTCAAGAGGTCTTTTTTTTGGAAATACGAATTTTTTTTTAAATAGAAGAAATCGAGATTTTGAGTTCTAGATATTTGTTTCATTTAATGTTTGCATATTAATGTAGACGTTCTGACCTTTGTGCAGTTGCTGAAACCGAGAATTTTCCGAGTTATCCTAATAACTACACCAAAATTAAATGTTTCAATTAACCAAAAACATATTTTTAAAAATTGTCTAATCTCAACAATATTTGAAGCGCTGATCATATTCACTGTTCAAAATTTCATAAAATTTCAACAATATCAAAAATAGACTATCATCTAAAACATATAAACTTTCTGAAAATTTGAACTGGTTCGGAAAAAATGTTCTCGGTTTTGAAAATAAACTCGAAATTTCATGAAATTATACTATTTTTTCATGAACTCTGTGCATGAACCGTGTATTGATATCATAACTTTTTCGAAATACCAATTTCAGAATTTAAAAAAAAAAGCGGATTTTCAGCGGACTTTGTATTATTACAAGAAATATAAATTCATAAAATAATAATACTGAAACAGTAACCTGCTCGAAAAAAAACTAATAAACAACAACGGAACTAAAATTTTATAGAGGTTTGAAACAAGCCAAATTGTCAGATTGAAATGTTTTCAAGTACAATTGGTTGTCAACTTTTTTAGCCGGTTTTTTACAGTTTTTGAAAAAGACATTTTTGTAAACTTTTGTGAAGCGATGGGGAAGTTACAAAATACTTTTCAAGAGTTCACACTTTAAAATAACCTTTTGCTGTGAATTGAATGGAACGGTTTCAGCAAAGTCTCATGGAAATGTTGAAACAAGAAGAAATAAAAATTTTGAAATTTTATGAAAGTGACCTACTTAGTTATCACTTGAGTATAGTGAAAGAAAAATGTCACTCGTATTTTATCAACTTTTTGAAACGAGGAATTTTCAAACTGAAAAGTATGCCAAATATAAAAATCTGAAACTAGAAGGTTTTTCCGTGAATATCAAAAAAATCTCAAGTCGTTTTTTTTTTCTTCATCTACCTGAACTCATTTTTAAACAATTACTTCATGAACTTATTTTTATGAAAAAAATAGATGATGTGAGTGTTTACTAAATTTAGCGGTCATAATTATACATTTTCTGGAACAGCAAAAAATATATTCATTCGAATTCGCAAATTGTTTTGAATTTTGACAAGTTGAAAGTGTAAACTTGAGTTATCAATTTTATTTGTTCGAAAAAAACCAAAATTATTACCATCGCAATCAAAGTCCAATAGACAAGAAGGTTTTTAGCAGCCAAACATATTTTGATAGCGAAGATGACTTAAACGAAGTCAATTTTCTCAAAAAGTAAACAATTTAATGCACTACCGAAACTGCTCACGCTTTTGATAATATGTTTAACAACAAACTATGAGAAATTATTCAAATTTCGAAATGTCTAAAACTTTTGTACTCATCAGAAAATTTGAGTTAAACTCGTAACCCAAAAAAGAAGAAGAGAAATAGTTTTGGCACTAACAGACGAAAGAATAAGTGAACTTCAACCCTAATTTTTGATAAGCAAACTTTCTTTCTGAAACAGTGAAAAATAATTTTCTTAGCCCTCTAGTGATATTTCTTTTTAATGGTTCAGGCTGTCTTGTTACCAGGAAACTGCAAACGTGAAAATTTTGAAGTTTCTTTTCTTGAACAGTTCGGAAGAGTCTATTTATTCAAAAGTCACTGACCACTGAACACAAGCATTTCTAAAGTTTTGTAATAACACATTTTTGAAACTGTAAAAAAGCATTTCGAAAAATGCGCTCAAAATTCAATAAAATATAATCTAGTTGCAATTGGAACTGGAAATTTTCAATTCATGAATCTTGCGAAAACTGACTAGGGAGGTTCGTGAGCTGTTACTTTCAACCTTTTCTCAAAATTTGTACACTTATGTAGTTCGACCTCCTGATCATCGTGGTACATTTTTTATTCGCCGGAAATTTTTGTGAATAAAGTTATGAAAGATTAAAGTTATTTCATGACCATTTTGTGAAGAAAAAATGAGTCATTTACCTTTGAAAAATGAGCACGTGAATACAAATTCATTTATTCACTGTGCTGCCCTTATTTTATAACAGTTATGAATTGTAATGGGAAAATGTCTAAAAATTCATAACTTTTTACACAAAAATTTCCGGTGGATAAAAACTATACCACGATGATCAGGAGGTCAAACTCTATAAGTGTACAAATTTTAAGAAAAAGTTGAAAGTAACAGCTCGCGAACCTCCCTTGTGAGATAATCATGCTCTATTTTTGAAACCGTAAAAAATTTTTGATGTATTATTGATAGTGTTCTTTTATATTTTTGAAATCCTGATTTTAGGGTCCAAAAGAGCAAAATAATAAAGCTCAGTGTTTGTTCAACCGATCAAAAGTTTTTAATAAGGAATTTTTGAAATTAATTTTCTGAAACAGTAGATTTTTACTTGCTAATGTTCAAAATTTTTCACCTGGCCATGAATGAGATCATCCTACTTGATAATTTCTAGTTTCGTTCTCACAATTGTCCTTTCCATACTAACCAGATTAAGATTTTATCTCAAACATAGATTCTTTGAAACAGAAAGAAAACCAAAATCTAATTGTTCGGTTCTAAGATTTGCAATTCGATATAAATTATTTACAAATATTGATAAATTTTGCCGACTGTGAAAAATTCTTTGTGTTAGCTTATGTCCAATTATTGAAACAGTAAAGTTCCTAGTAACGATTTTTCGTTCTCAAAATCTCCAAAGTTCAAAAGCCGAATCAAATAACCCTCAAATCCTTAAAAACTTCCCTATTCGCCCTTTCACAAAAAAACAAGCAAAAAACTAATCAAATTGCTCACTTACTGCTCTTCAAAGGTCAGAAGATGAAAACAACACTTCACCGAGCAAAAAAAAACAAAACCTACACGGCGGGGGAAATGTGTGTGTTTTTTTGCTAAAACAAAAAACAAGACACCCGAAAATAGCAAACAAGCTGGCAAGAAAAAAATAAAAACTTTTTCACGGACCGCCAGTCAATTTTCTTTAAATAATATTATATGAACATGAAAAAAAACATATAAATATATAGGAAAGGGAAATGGGTTGACCCCTTCCGACGGGAGATGTTTAAGAAACAGAGCAGGAGATGGAGAGAGACGCAGAGAGTGAGAGAGTTAGAGATGAAGAGATAGAGAGAGAGAGAGAAACGTAGATGATGATAGAAAAAAGACGGTCAGACACGCAGGGGATGAGAGATTGGGAAATAGTCGGAGACGCAGAGATTGAGAAATTGAGAGATAGACAGAGGCACAGACGAGCAGCAACTGTGAGATGAAGAGATAGAGAGACAAATAGAGACGCAGAGGATGAGAGATTGAGAGATAGACAAGGGCGCAGAGAGTGAGAGATGGAGAGATAGACCGAGACGCAGACTATGAGAGATAGGCATGTAGATAGAGACGCAGAAGGTGAGAAACAAAGAAAGAAGTAGAGACGCAGAGAATGAAAGACAGAGAGACAAAACCACAAGAAGAGAGAGAGAGAGAGACAGAGAGAGACAGAGATGGACAGAAAAACAGAGACTAAGAGAAGGTGAAGTAGACAGAGACACAGAGGATGAGAGATATACAGCGAAGCAGAAAAAAAAAGAAAGTATATGGTAGAGACGCAGACAACGAGATAAAGAAAGTTGTTGAACTAGAGAACGATGTTTGTGAGAGACACAGACAGCTAGAGCACACTATATATTAAGAGACTCAGACAACTAGCCAAACACCAAACTACATTTTTGTTTGTGGTTTAACCATAATTGCTTCCCCTTTTCAATTCTCAGAGAAAAATATGTTCTAATCGAATACATAGTCTAATTTCAGACATTCGAGAACTGCCAAGTCATAATTAGACATTGTGGAGTGCACTTTTTGCCTTCGTGATTGGATAGACAAAGATCTTTGATGAAGGAGCCACGGAACAAATCTCGCGCAGTCGAAAAAAAAAGTGTGCTTCGCTTGATTAATTTCAAATGTCCAGATATCTCCTCGGAAGCATGGAGCAAAAAAAAAACAAAAAAAAATTGGAACGAAATTAATGATTCTGATCTAACTAGAAGAGGAAAAGGCGTGACTGAAAATCGGGCTGAAAACAAACTATACAAACAAGAGGAAAACACATCCAAACACAAAGTAGAAAAACGCTGAGCAGAAAGAGAAGAAGCTTTTCCTAATTGGCACAAACACACACATACCCGATTACATAGACGAACTTTTCTGTGGTTTGGCGGCACAACAACCAAAAACAACATTCTCGTTTTTTTGTGTGTGTGGGCGCAAAAACGTTTGGTTTGATTGGATACAGTAGGATGGAACCTTGTTTTGAACTATGTTTTTTTCGGGGATTTTTTAGTGTCAGATCTATCTGTTTAAGGCATCAACTAATTGTAAGCGGTTTCGGGCTATCTAATCCAAATGCCAAAAAATTAAAATTCAAAAAATCCTTTTTTAAACATTAAAAGCATTATCCAGGTTGATTTGGATACAGTCGGAGGGAAAAATTCCATTTTTGAACTGTGTAATTTCGGGGGATTCTGATGGAATTCAGAAGGAAATTTTTTTGAACTTGGAAAATAATACTCAGGGAAGGAAAAGTACCTTTTTTTAACAATGGGTTCTCAGAAATTATTAGGATGGGTGTACTTCATAAATAACAGATATGTTTAGGACACGAAAACTAAGAATTAAAGTTGTTTTCGAGCTCGGGCAAAAACTGAGAACACGCACTAAAAAGGGCCAAATTTAGTCAGTAATACATCCACGTTAGAGATTCAGATACACACAGGAAGTTAGGACGCAGAGAACTAGACAGAGAGACAGAGAGACAGAGAGACGCAGAGAACTAGACAGAGAGACGCAGAGAACTAGACAGAGAGACAGAGAGACAGAGAGACAGAGAGACAGAGAGACAGAGAGACAGAGAGACAGAGAGACCGCAGAGAACTAGACAGAGAGACGCAGAGAACTAGACAGAGAGACGCAGAGAACTAGACAGAGAGACAGAGAGACAGAGAGACAGAGAGACAGAGAGACAGAGAGACAGAGAGACAGAGAGACAGAGAGACAGAGAGACAGAGAGACAGAGAGACAGAGAGACAGAGAGACAGAGAGACAGAGAGACAGAGAGACAGAGAGACAGAGAGACAGAGAGACAGAGAGACAGAGAGACAGAGAGACAGAGAGACAGAGAGACAGAGAATTGGATAGTAATAGAGAGGCAGATAGTTAGAATAACTGAGAGACGCAGACTACTAAAAACCAAATTACATTTTTCGTACAAACTGAGACCTTTTTTCGAGACGCTTACTTTACACTTGTGCAATGTCAGAATTCCGAAAAAATGACTTTGAAACTCGAAAACAATGATAAAAAAGTGCACTACCCTTTAATTTTCAAACTTAAAAACCCCGCCCACCTAGGCCACGCCCCTTTCATTTTTTGGTTCCTGGTGAATAGTTAATTGAAGCGGAACAATTTCCTCAAACACAAAGAGAAAAATTCTATCTGGCTAATCACAGACTATTGAGAACCTGAAAATGGCACATTTGAGCATATGATTTGGAATACGCGGAAATTCCTCGGTAACCTGTAATTTAGAGCACAAAATCGCGAATTTTTTTGGACAGAAGACTTTTTATTTTGACATAGTTTGTGTCTTCCACAGAAAAAAAACAGGAAAAATGGGATTTTTTGGTGAAATTAAATTCCGTTTTTTTTCTGTTTTTTCCTCTAAAGATTTTTTTTGAAAAAAAAAACAAAATGTTCTTTTCTGAGATCAAAAAAAACTCACTTTTCAATTTTGAAACCATGACGCAAGTAAAATATGAACTTTCAGGTTAAACATATATACACCCCAAAAAACCAGGTTAAAAATGTCGCGCAGCTGAAAACTCTCGCAGCTGAAACACCCCACTCCAGGAAGTGACTTGGCCGAAAACCAAAAATTAAAAAAAACCAACCTATCATAGAGTACGATCGACTTCTTTGAGGATGATCCACTTCTCCGAGAGAAGTACACGCTGAAAACATGGCTAGTAATATTTAGAAATAGAGGATAAATAAAGAATATATGAAATATTTTGGGAGTTATATTAGGGGTGGGAAAATAATGGATACATTTTAGTGTTTTGGTGTGAAACTTTGCTTTTTGCACGGATTGAAAAAGTCTTAGATTAGAGAACATATTCTGGAATATTAGAGGATTTTTGTGAAGTAAAAATATTTGGATTCGAGGTATTTTTGAATAGGACCATTTGAATCGAATCAAACCCAGTTTTTGACAAATCCGTATCCTGAATCGGACCAAAAAAATTTTCTCAATTTTTTAAAAGGGTCCAACAGAAAATCCCGATTTTTGTGCAAAACTATTTTTTAGAACCAATTTTTTCAAATTCGATTATTATCTTTTTCAGCGTATTTTATTTTAACATTTTTTCACATTTGAATAATAAAACTGGAGTTTTTTTGACAAAAAAAATGGCATTCGATAAGTTTTCAAAAGCTTATCTATTATACCTTCCGTGTTTCATATTTGCCAAATTTGCGTCTTGGTACACATTTTTCACTTTCAAAAATTACACTCTAAATACAAAAAATCAGAGTCAAGATTTTGGTCATTTTGTGGCTTTTTCAAAAACATTCACATTATTACTAATGAGGTACAACAAATCCTAGAACGAAACACTTGAATCGGACCAGGTTCGATAAAAATGAGACTGGAAATTTATGTTTCTGAAACGGACCACTCGAGAATTTCTTCAAAAGAAAAATGGACCTGGTTCTTTTTGTCCAGTTTTCCTGAATCAGACTCAAAAATTGAATTTCTGATCAAAAAAGTTTGAACTTTTTGAATTGATCCAAAAATAGGACCAGCTTTTCAAAAAAATATGTTTGGTTGATATTAAATTACGTCTTTGTCCGATTTTTGAGTCCGTTTCAGGAAACTCGAAAAAAAGATTCGAGTCAATTATTTTCTGATCAGGTCTGTTTCAGGGAAATTTTGAGTCGTTGGTCCGTTTCAAGGACACCCACTTCCGATATCATGATTTCCAGTTCTACCAAAACTCTGAAAATCGAAAAGTTGTTGGAAACCTGATTTATTTTCAAAATTTACGAACTCAAAAAAAACCTACAAAAAATCGGGTCACGCGGAACTAGAAAAAACCAAACAAAATGTTTTTTTGTTTTTTTCTTCTCCGTTCTTCTCGTTTTTCATCTAACTAAATGATGGATTTCAAGCAAGATAAAACTCGTTGAAAATTGAAATTTTCCGAAATTCTTAATGATCTTCAGTTTCTTTATCGACCGGAAAAAAGCGAAAAAAAAACAAGAGTAAATAAATATAAAAAGGGAATGTAATATATATACTTCCTTATTAAAAATTACTGAACTCTTTGGTCGCAAACAAAAAAAAAGAGTTTCAGATATTCGAAACTTTCTCAAACATTTTTTTGTGTTCCTGAAAAGCATCAAAAACCTGAAACTTTTTAAAAATGCACATTTTAAAGAAAAGAACAAAAACCCGAGGGCGACAAGGTCATGGGTTCGATTCCTCATTCGGAATTTATTTTTCTCAGCTTTTTTCGCTGAAAACAGGAATTATGTATGAAGAAAAGGGTCCGGAATAAACAAAACATCTCGTCTGAACAAACAATTTTTAATTGTCTAGGATGGATTAAAAAACCAAGTTTATTTATTTCAAGTTTATTTTGAGAATCAAGATTTGATTTTTGGTGTCAGGAATAGGATTGGAAATCTGGGACTGAAAAACTTTGAATTTTTGACACTGGAAAATCAATTATCAGAGTTCTAAAAATAGTGGATATATTCTTGCCGAAAATTTTCAAAAACAAAGTTAGTTAGGAGAATCGGACAGGTAAAAAGAAACCGATTTCTGTCTGAATCAAAGATTGGACAAAAGTTCATATTTCATCAGAAATGAAGAGAAAATGAACTAGGTTCAAAAAAATGATCTGAGGATTTTGGGATCTTCGAAAAAAACGTGAATTATTGGTGCCAAATTCTGAATCGTGGTCTTTTTGCTGGAAAGTTTGGAATATGAAATTTTTGCGGCAAACTGTGAAAATTCAAATAAATTATTGACGTCAAAAATTTGAATCGTGGTGTTTGGTGGGAAACGTTGAAATGTGGAATTTCGGCGCAGAAATTTGAAAACTTGATTTGTCATTTTAGAACATTGTAAAATTCATCCAAAAAGAGAACCAGGTTTGTTTCATGAAAATTGATGTTCAATTCTGTAGGCTACGTGATCTGAGAAATTTGAGAAATCCGGACTAACAAAATTGAAAAAAGCATTTCTCGATTTCTGGTTAATAAGACTGGATTTCTGTTCATGGAGTCAGCTCTTCACGATAACCAAAAAATACTGTTTCATGGAATATTTCTGTCGAAATTTATAAATTTTTTTAATCGTGGTAGAATGTGAGCAAAAAACCGACTTTTAGTACCAGAAATCAAATCAAAGTGTTAGATTTGCAAAAAAAAATCTGAAGATCAAAAAAACCACCCCCAAAAAATCCGAGATTCCGAGAACAAATGTCACTAATTGCGAACCTTTCTTTTTCTTCACAAAATTGTGAGCTTTTCAAGAATCAAAGCTCAAATTAGCAATGAACACTTCAAAAATGCTTTATTTGGTTCTTGAGACCAACAGTACAGTACTTCTAGAACTCAACACTTTTTTGAATACAAACAAAAATGGGAATGAATATCTTCTTTTTTTGTTTTTGTGTTTTGTGTGAGAAGATGATGATGATGATGAAAATATTCAGACGCGAAGAAAAATTGGAAAATTTCGGAGGTCTTTTTTGGAATGCGAAAATTTTTTCGAAAA
This sequence comes from Caenorhabditis sp. 38 MB-2015, assembly GCA_900536415.3. NCBI lineage: Eukaryota > Metazoa > Nematoda > Chromadorea > Rhabditida > Rhabditidae > Caenorhabditis > Caenorhabditis quiockensis. The sequence continues at coordinate 65,294 of LR548909.1, forward strand.
TCTTGGTTTTTTTCAGGGGTGGGCAATATGGCCTCAGGTGGCTCACGTTCAAAAAAACCATGATTGGCTTGCTCAGGTTGATTTTCCAGGTTGCCTCACCTCGCAAGCCAACTAATTTCTCATTTCTAAAAAAAAACAGTTGAAAAATGAGAATTTGGCTTTGCGAAGCAGAAAAAAAATCATTATTTTTATAATTTTTAAATATAAACGTGAACTTTTCACATTTTCAAAAATGAAAATTTAAATGAATAAAAAGGCAACATTTCTCACCTGAGGCCAGCCTGGAAAGCCAGGGTGAGCGAGAAAAAACCTGAGAGCCAGGGCGAGGCCAGGCCATATTGCCCACCCCTGGTTTTTTTGTGTTGGATAGGGTTGCAAAACGGGTGCGACGGGTGACCCGCGACACACGCCACACCCGTCTGTTCGTTAGACACCCGCCACACCCGCCTGTTTGTTTGTTTGACACCCGCCGCACCCGTCTCTGTGTGGTTTCATACACGCGACACCCGGCTGTTTGTGTGTATTTTCAGGCGGGCGTGTACGGGTGCGGGCGTGTACGGGCGTGTATGGCGGGTGCCGGGTGTGGCGGGTGCCGGGTGTGACGGGTGCCGGGTGTGGCGGGTGTCAAACAGAAAGAGGAGAACGGGTCACCCGTCGCACCCGTTTTACAACCCTAGTGTGGGAAAATTGAATTTTTGAAAGGATTTTTGAAATGACAATTTAGCGATGAAGAAGTTGATTTTTGAAAATTTTCTATGAATTTTAGGCAACGTTTTTTCAACTTTTGAAAATCAGTTTTTGAAAAATTGAAAATCAGAATTTTTGTTCATTTCAGGTTTTTTTTCGAATAGAAATTATTGATTCCAGAACTAGAATTATATATTTTTCGAAAAAAATTTGGTTTTTGAAAAAAAATGTGAGAATGTTTTTTGGAATCTGAAACATGGCGTCGAAACTTGAACTTTTGATGATGAAACGTTTCGAGTTTATAAAATTTATAGTTTTGGCTCTGAATTTCAAAAAATCATTTAAAACGAGCTTTTGGTTTTTTTCAAATTTTTGATCCAAGTTTTCTCAGATGTGAACTTAATTTTTTCAATTTTGATTTCCAACTTTCGTTTCGAAAATTATAAATGAACAACTGATACGTTTCTAAAAACTAATTCTTTTAATCACAAAATTTGATACTTTGAAAATTAAAAATTCAAAAAACTTCAAATTTTCGAGTCGGGTTACAAAAATTTCTGTTTCAACATAAGTTCGTACTCTCTTCTGAACTCCTAGTTTTGTTTTTAAGTCTTAAATATGCACCGAATTTTTCATGTTAAACTTTTCTTTCTGTCAAAATTTCATTAAATTGGTATTGACCACATGGAAAATCGTGAAATGAAAAAATTACTTTTTTGAATTTCTAAAAATTTTTGAGGTTTTTTTTCCAAAACTGTTGGTATACGAATAACTTTTCCCATTTTTAGTTTTCTACCACGAAATTTATAGTTTCAAAACATGGAAGAGAAAAAGAAAGCATATCTGATCCTAATAACGGCTGAAAAATGGCTGTTTCAAAATAGGTATGAAGTTTTTCTCGAATTACTAGTTTCGCTGCTTTTTGACTTTCTAGAAGTTTATTTTCCCGATCACCCTTTATTGGTAAAATATCTTCAAACTGCTATTTTTCGATTCAAATAGGTTCAAAAATTTTGAAAATATGAGAAAGTGTGAAAAATTGAAAATGATTTCCATATTTCACATTTGAAAATAAATTTCTGGATCTTTTTCGAAACCTAAATTTTTAGGAGCGAAAACCTGCAGTTTCTAATATTACATTTAAATTTTCTTGGATTTGACTTTGTTTTTTAAATTTAAAAATTCTCATTCTCACATTTGGAAAGTTGATTGCTTCCAAAATTTTTTTCTATTTTCGACCACAAAGTTTGATAACTTGAATTCGAAAATATCATTTGAAAAACGGTTTTTCTGTTTCTCTCTCTGTCTGCTCGCTTGGCGCAGTAGGGTAGGCAGAAGCCTGCCGAGTCAAGGCGTTTTGCCATCGTGGGTTCGATCCCCATAGCATTTTGATTTTCGCAAAAAATATGGAATGGAGAAAATGTCGCCAAAATGTCCCAAAAAAAGAGTGAGTAGGAATGAGAGAGTCAGAGAAAGACATGAGAAATGGAAGAACTCGGGGAAAAATCGGCAAACTTGCGACATTCGGCTGTCGCAAGGCTTGCGGTGTTCTTGCGCCAATAGTCGCAAGCTTTGCGACATCTAGCAGCAAAACTACTGCACGGTTTGCGACACCCTTGCGCCAGAAAAAATGTGTCGCAAGTTTGCGACAAACTGCCGCAAGCTTGCGACAAGGAAAAAGCCTTGCGACACGCTTGCCGTTTTTTTGTTTTTTTTGTTTTGTTATCTGACTATTTATTGAGAAAACAAAGAGCCAATACTGAGTTGTCTTACCCCCATGTATCACTTTATTTGTATGAAAACCATAATACAGGTACCTAATGATGACTTGAATAATATGCCTAACTTTATTTTGATGAAAACCAGAAATCAGTCTTTCCTACGTATTTCTTCATCGAAACAGTGACTTTCAAGATAGACTTTCTGACCTGAATTTTGAAGTTTTAGTCAGAAACTAAATTGCTTTCAAAGCGGTCTGAGCGGAACGAGTGTAAGAAGGAAAGGCAGTAGGACTCACTAACGAATCTCAGCGGTTGAGACACTGACTTCTTTTCAAGATTAGTGAACGCTTAACACACGTCATTTTGAAATGATGCTTCTACTAAAACTTGGTTCTGCTATCTTCCGCGAAGCGATTGTAAAAAAGAAGATTCATGATAGTGCCAATGCCACGTCATGTCAGCATGCAATTGACGAGATTGAGAGAGACGCAGAGAAAAGTTCTCCGAGAGAAGTACAACAGTGAAAATTTCCATGGCCGACTGGATAACGGGCGTGTCTTTGAATCGAACGACGGCGTCGAGCTCTGGTTCGATTCCCCCACGTGCCAAAACTTTTTTATTATTTTTCTTTTTTTTTCAAATTACAGTTTAAAGTGTTTTCGAAACTCAAAAATGTATTCAAAATATTTGCGAGAGTGTATTTTTTAGTATCTGACAAGAGAACGTTGTAAAAAAATGTAATTTGAAAAAAAAGAAAAATAATAAAAAAGTTTTGGCGCGTGGGGGAATCGAACCAGAGCTCGGCGCCGTCGTTCGATTCAAAGACATGCCCGTTAACCAGTCGGCCATGGAAATTTTCACTGTTGTACTTCTCTCCGAGTACTTTTCTCTGCGTCTCTCTCAGCCTCGCAAATTGCTGTTTTTCATCGCGCTGACATGACGTGATGAATATCGAACTTTTCCCTACCGATTCCGTACAAAGGCTTAGACTTAGGAAGTTCCCAACAGGTGCTAATTCAATATAATACACTAAATATAATTATACGCCAATTTGAAGTTCCGAGTGCGCGAAAAGCGCGAGTGTGAGTGTAGAAATGGAGGGCCAAAGGCCCTCCACCCGTGCCGAACCCTAGTCAAATTTCAAAATCCATATTTTCTAATCAGAAAAAGAAGAATTAGAGGTGGTAAATTTTGAAAATTAAAATCCCTAACTTTGAATTGACAAATGTAAAGTTTCCATTCGCGTTTACAAAACAATATATTTTTGAGTACCAATTTTTAAAATTGAACTGAAATTTAAAAGCTTCAATTTCGGATGTTGAATTTGAAAATTTATAATATTCAAACTTCAAAGACAACATCTAGAAATTGCAAAAAAATATATGAAAATCTCACAAAAAAAATAAAGATGATTTCAGAATGATTTCTCAAAAAAGTTCAAAAAAGTTCTTTGTTTCCGATTTAAAGTTTCCAATTTCAAAGAAACGGAAATCTGAACTTTTTTGAACCAAACACCAAACTAGTTTCTATGATTTCATTATTGAACATTTTTTCAAATATTACCTACAGTTTTTCTTGAACCCCAGATATCCCAAAAACCAACCTTCTGTCTTCTTCTTACAGCAGAACATGTCCAACTGAAATAATGTAAGCCAAGGAATCAGTTGCTATTCGAAATAGACTAAACTAAACTCATCAGAAATTGAAAAGTATCCGGTCACATGACAACAAAACGAGGAACTTAATTAGGTCGAATTCATGAAAATGTATATTTGTGGCTAATTTTGTTGTGATATGCTGAGTTGAAAGTTAAAGATCAGGTTCAATATGAAAACAAAACTAGAGAATTTTGCGATTTATGTATTCAAAGCATCAGATGATCTTTGATTGGTGATAGATGTGGTGGTTTCTGAAATAGATCACTATAATTGGAGTTGTTCCGATGAAAACGGACCGGGATAGGATGTCACTGAATCGGACCATGTAAAAAATTCATGATTCTCAATGTTTTCAATATCTTTTCAAAAAAAATTAGCTGTAATAACCATAGGTTTATGTCATAAAGTGGGCAGTATTGATAATGCCTAATTATTTCGGTCTTACCGGAACTGTTTCCTAAATTTTAGGTTAAAAATATAAGATCTGTATCCAAAAAAAAAACTTATTCTTTCTCGAATTTGAAAAATTCCCAGAATCGTTTGAGTAAAAAAATGGTTTCGATTTTTTTCGGATTATTCGGAACCTTCGAACAAACACAGTTAATCGGATTTTTTTATTTTGAAAAAAAAAACTAGCAGATGGTGGAATAACTGTACTAAAACTGAGGTTGGAAAATTGGGCTAACGAGCCGCTCGTTCACCCGTTTTTCGAAACGCCCGTTTGCCCGTTTGTATTCTTCCACAGGCAAAAAAAAAGTATATTTTTTTACCGCGGTTTTTTAAGGCGGTGTTTGCACACAATTGCGCGAAATTCAAAAATGACGTTTTTTTTGTTTTTTTGTTCCAGTTGAGTGTAAATAAGACTAAAAGGCAAAAAGAAGTCATCGTGGGAAGTGGGAGAGACTGGCATAACATAAACTGGCACATTTTACGACCTCACAGAAAGAATATTCCATGTTGCACAAAATTTGGCAAAAAAAATGGAAAAATAACGTTTTATGTGTAATCTGAACAGTTTCAGAGAAAGATATCAGTGTATTGGTTATAAATCGGAATATATTCTTCATTTTCCACACCAAATCAACGAGTTTGCGGATATTTAGCCAATAATATCTCGAAATATTTTAAAATTTTTGAAAATATTCTCCCGAAAACTGTGCGGCAAAAGCGCACATTTAGTGTGCGGACCATTGCCATTTTCAGACGCGACATTCTCCTCCCATTTTTGCAGAAACATGTTTTTTATTTTGGAAAAGTCCGTAACTAATTTTTTCTGAAGAAAAAATACTTTTTTTTCACTGTGTCTTCATGTTTTTTTTTTCTCTATTATTTGTCTAGAGCGAATGGGGGCAAACGGCAAACGGATAAACCCCGGTTCATATTTTCAAAAATTCAGAAAAGTTCCGGTTTCCGTTCCGCACAAGCTTCATGGAGATGAGCTAGAATCAGTAATTTATGGTTTTCGGTCAAGTTCAGTAGAAAAATAATAAAAGAATCTAGCCATGGATTGTGAGCCAATTTCAAAGACCAGCCGGAGGTTAGTAACTGGTCAGTGATATCTTTTTATTACTGAGAGATCTCAATTAATTTTTCTTAACTCCAGTATGGTCATTCTGTTCATAACCAATATTATTTAACCGCAAATATTTTGTTAGAAAATATCACTGTTTCAAATCCGCTTTAATTTTCAGAGACTCTAAACTGAGTATTTCACTGGCCCGATAATGGTTTTCGAAATTATGAGTCACTAACATGCTTCCCCGCGTGTTCAGCTATTTCGTGATTATATTATGCATAAAATTGATATCAGTCAGCGTCAAAACAATTCAATCAACTTCTAATTTATTTTTTATTCATGCTATAATAAAATCACTTTTCATTTCTTTTTCTTCCCCACATTCGAACGCATTACATAACCACAATTCCACTTCCTAGCAATAATATGCACAATCATTCCAATCTTATGGAATCCTTTTTTCACCCAATTGACATGGAAACTGCCACATGGAATAACTGGACATATCAATTACCAATTTTAGTGGATCTGAGCATTCCAGCAACTCCGTTTCTTGAATTTCTATACATTTTGGAATCTGTTTTATTGCTTCCTGGTCTGGTTATCATGTGCTTGTTCATGTGGTTGATAACCTCTATTTCACTGTTTCATGTGAATTTGAGTAATTTATTTGTTTTCAATTGGTTGAGTTTAGTATTGGCTACTTTTAGCAGAGGATTTTTGATTTTGGTGCAATTGGGAATTGTGGAAGGTTGGTTTTTGTTTTCATGCGTGCTCCATTGGATATTTTGTGTTCCAAAACCTTTTGATTACGGTAAAGTTAAATGTACTTGTGAGTGATAAAAATTTTTCTGGATTATCAATGTCAATTTTCGACCCACGTGAGCAAGTGTGCTACATTGAACACATGTGTTTCTTTCTTAGAACTGTGACACGTTTCAAAAATAGTACCATATATACAAACAGTGATGCAGATCGAACTGATCCGAACACTTACATTCAGTTTTCATGTATTTCTTGAAACAGGAAAAAGTTTTGTACTGAAGCAGTCAATATTCATATTTCATCAGATCAGCTACAACTTCTCTGAAAATAAACAAAACTTCATTAGAAGGACCCTAGGACTCCAGATTCTGATCGAACGTTTCGAAATTTCTCTTGTATATTTTCTAGGGTTGCAAAACGGGTGCGACGGGTGACCCGTGATACACTCCACACCCGTCTGTTCGTTCGTTAGACACCCGCCACACCCGCCTGTTTGTTTGTTTGACACCCGCCACACCCGTCTGTGTGTGGTTTCATACACGCGACACCCGGCTGTTTGTGTGTATTTTCAGACGGGCGTGTACGGGTGCGGGCGTGTACGGGCGTGTATGGCGGGTGCCGGGTGTGGCGGGTGCCGGGTGTGACGGGTGCCGGGTGTGGCGGGTGTTAAACAGAAAGAGGAGGACGGGTCACCCGTCGCACCCGTTTTACAACCCTAATATTTTCTATATTTTCGGATTAAAAAACCCTTAAACACAACCTTTTTTGACCTGAATTTCGTTTTTTTAACTGCTTTGAGGCAAAAATAAAAACTTTTTGAAGAAAAAAAAAAGAACGAAACAAGTTTTTGAACAAAAAAAATTTTTTTTTTCATTAGCACACCGCTGCTTGGCACTGTTGAAATTCCATTTTTTTTTTCTCTGTTTCATGATTTCTATGAATTGTATCGTTCAGCGTTAATGGTAATTTATATGACAATCTGGTTGAAATCAGTTTCAAGAGAAATCGTCGAACTTGTAAAGAGTACGATCAATTATCGGAATTTTTGAAATTAAAAAATGGTTATAGACAGGGATGTTCTTTGTGGCTTCAAAAGAAACTCGCCAGCTTAGCTCATATGCACACGTATTACCGCTGTTGCCAATCATCGGAACATGTTTTCAACAAATTTTTCATGAGTTAGAAGTTTTCATTGAGATTGTTTGTAGATATTCTGAAAAAACTGATTGGTTAGACATAAAAATATTTTTTTTTGCCCGCTGCGTACAACAAAAAACAGAGAACAAAAAAAAATAAAAATTGGGTATAAGAAATCTATATGAAACAGTGAGATTAGAAACTAAATAAGATAATTAACACCATTCTAAATTTACTGTTTCAGACTTTTTATTATTTTTTAAACTTATCCGACAAGTGATAAACCATTATTTTTGGCTATTATATCAACAAAAAAAAACCAAAAATGACAATTTCTCATAACCTAAATTTCAAATCAGAGGTTTTGAGCAAAAACTTTTGCCCATTTAGTTTTTCTATTCCTTTCGCTTTGAGATATTTTGATCAACAAGTGGCTGATTCTCTCATTTTTACTCACTATTAGTCCAATAGATCAGAAAACGTCTTCTGGCGAAGGGAATAGAAAATCAGAATAGACAATAGCGGTTTTGTTTGAGAGAGAGAGAGAGAGAGAGAGAGAGAGAGAGAGAGAGAGTTGTTTCGAAACATGATGACAACAATTTGATGAAAAAATTTCATTTCAATTTTTAAAGCAGTTTTAACTTTTTAAAAAAGTTACTGTTCCATAACATGATTTACAATTAAATTCAATTAGAAATCTTGCTTCTCAATTTCCATATTTTTCAGACCGCTCATCATTTCTCCTTTTTCTAACCGGCTTTCTTCGATTCCAATATTGCGGCTTTACAATAACAACCATACCAGTAGTAGTTCTAGAAAGGTTTGTATATCTCTTCACATGTTCCAGTCATTTTTTGAAAATATTTCAGATGCTTCGCCACATATTTTGTCGAAAATTATGAATCCAACCCTCGAAAATGGATCATAACCCCATTCATTATTCTAGTCCATATCCTCTTTTGTCAATCAATAATCTTTCCTCATATATTTTTAAAACCTCCAATGATAATTACAGTGTCAACGATTTCCCTATCACTAATCATCTCAAACATCCTACTTCATCTTTTATACATTTATAATCAATCGATATTTGAGAAACTGAACCGAGTAACCATTTCGAAGCCTTATGATGTAACCGCGTATAGCTTGGGCAAAAAGTATCAACTTGAGGAGAATTTAAAAATTTTATGGTATTTGAGAGGAGCCGCATTGATGATTGTGGCAATTATCCTGTCCGCATTGCTGGTTTTGGCAGTTCCATGGTGTAGCGATCCAGATGATGATCAATATGCAAAAGCGGCTTTCGATCTTATTGTAGTCATGTGAGTACACAGACTCCATGATTTTCAGTTTTCACAGCACCAAATTTTTTCTAGCGCATCCATCTTTCTTCCGGTAACGAATATTATTGGGCTAATGAGGACGAATCATCCAGGATTCACCCGAAAAATGAATCAAATCTTAGGAAAACCATCCGATCCACATCCAGTTATACCTATTCGAAAAACTGCTGTTTCAGACACGATGGCTTATTTTGAAAATTTGCAAATGTCTTGGAAGAAATGATGATCTTCATAGGATTTATAATCAGGAGTTTGTCAATTTATTAGAATTCTGTTCCAAGGAATTTTTTGCAAAATTAAAAATTTTTAATATTTCACAATTTATTTGAAATATAACGCTTTTTCAAAATTCATTCCTAGGACTAAATATAAAAACAAAAACTGCATAAGTTACAGTATAATCATTTCTGATATTTCGATTTTTTTTTTAAATTTTTTGTTTGTACAGACTAATTTTTTGATACTTACAATGTTCACAAATTTAGATTGTTCACTTTTATTCATCGTTCAAATTTAAAGACCCTGTTCATTGAAATACTAGGATTTCTTTGTACAAATTCCTACATTTTTTCACCGTTTCAGATGATCTATAGGTTTTTGAGAGAATTGGGAAAATACAGCGTCAAGTTGTTATCGGAATTTCTGACCATTATAAACAATTTTTGAAAACTAACACTTCAAAAGGTGATAACACATTATGGTTCAGTAAGAAAATATATGAGGGTCTCATTTTAGAAAAACATCGATGACTGTCATGCGCCCGGAAAAAAAATTAAAAAGATACATTTTTTGTCGAATTTCCCAATCCAGAAAATTTTTTCAAAAACGTACATTTTACAATTTTTTTTTTAATTTTTTTTTTTTACTTCATTTTACATTTATTTATTTTCATTGTTTTCATCTTTGAAGCTTTTCAACACTATTTCACTGTTTATTAAATGAACTCTCGAACAACTTAAATTATAATTTTTATTTTCAATTTCGTGATAAAAATGGGAGAGCAAAAGAATAACATAAATGATCAAAAACAGGAGAAAAATAATATCACAGACTAAAATTATGGCACATGACGAAACAGGACAAAACAGAAAACACGGGATACATAGAAGAAACACAGCAAAAAGTGACAAGAAATACAGGAAAAAGTGACAAGAAATACAGGAAAAGTAAAAACATGGCTTCAGGGACACAAGAAAACACAGTATTTTGAAGATTACAGTGATGTTGATGTGGTGAAGATGAGCAGAATTCAAAGAAAGCGAAAGAGATGATCACGACCGCAAAAATGATGGTCCAAGACCAAACAGAAAAAAAAGGGTACATGAAACAAGTGAAAGCATTTTGAGAGATACAATTTGGGGGAGTAAAAGAGAGAACAAACACTGTATTAAATGAAGATGACCAGAAGTGTAGTGAAGAAAGTCAAATTGAAGAGAATTCGAAGGAGAAGATCTCGATCGAACACAGCTCAATCCACTAGAGAAGAGTCAGCGAAATCTGAAATAAGAAGTGAGTTAATTTTAGAAACGGGCCAATTTCATTAAACATTAGATGTTGTTTTTCAAATTCCGTTTTTTCATTCGCATTTTTGAAAATATATCATTTTTTGCGTGATCAAAAATCGTACATTTTTATGAAGAATACAATCTTTTTGAATACATTATTTCATTCTTGCAAACGTTCCATACAAAAATTTAATGAATTATCAAAACATTAGAAACCGAATATATAAGTAAAACAGAATCTTTGAAGAAAACTCCAAAATTAACTGTTTCACAAAGTTTATTAACTTTTTTGTTAAATTATGTGATAACATGTTAGATCGCAAATTTTAAATTTATTCTGAAAACTACTGAACAAATTGATACTTTCAAGAATTCTAATGAGTTCATTTTTGTAATAAGTTTGCAACAGATTTTAAAAGTTCATAAGACTTTTTAAAAAGTAATAAATGTCAGCCTAATTTCTCTTAGGAAAAGAAGTCGGAAAATAGAAATATTTTGGGATAATTAACAGTGAATTTAAAAAACTCAGTTCTGAAGGAGTCCTCTCTATGTAAATTAAAAATCATGAACTATTTGAATCAAGATCGCAAGTTTGATCATAGGTTATTGGCAACTTCACTTTGAAAAAAATACAACCTTAGGAACAAGAAAAATTTTCATGTTAAAACTTTTCAGAAAGGACGGAAAAATTATAGCCTTGGAGGAGAACCAATATAGCCTAGAAAATGCCGACAGTCACGTTCCCTCTCAAAAAGATCATGAGTCTAAAAAAATTGTCTTGATATTATCTCTGAAATTTGTCGAATTTTCACAAAAAAATAACACGCAGTTGTTTTCTCAAAGCATTTGAATTTTATTATTTTTCATTTTTTAGATCGTGTCAAATTCCAAGTTTGAACTATGACAATTTTATTTCAAGACTCAAAAACTTTTTCGATCTATCGTGAAGTGTACTGTCGGCATTTTCTAGGCCATACTGGTTCTCTCTCAAGGCTCTAATTTTTTCATCCCCACGGTAACAAACATTTTAAAATTTAAAACAACAAGAAAAATGTATTGCTTCATAGGTTCTATAAAGTGAAAATTATAAAGTTGTTGTCACTCTCGAAACGACTGTCATTGTGGTTTCAGATTTCTTTTTGAAAACTTTAACTCTCTCGTTAAACATCATCATAATAAAACCATCAAAAGAGTCAAGACATTCCCAAATGACAGTACCACTGAGAAATGTCCACATACGAGCAGTACTCAAAGATCTGAAAAAAATCAAGTTTTTTTTTACATACAAAAAACGTTGGATAACCTACGCAAGTTGGAAAGTGAACACAACATCCATAACAAATAACGAATCTTGGAAGCATGTTTGAACAAATAATCGAACATTTTTCCTAGTTTTTTCTCGACTTCCAGTTTGTTGCAGAGATTTGTCTCGATAGAACATAATTGTTTTTATCATATTGAGGGTATTGAAAATGCAAACACCTACAAAGCATCCTTTGAAAGCGTTTAGAACCCAGTTGTCCGAATAGTTTATACAACGATCTTCTGCAGTTGAAGCCCAAGAAAGAATGGACACATCGTAGGAGAGGTAACATTTAATTGCTGGAACATGTTATCATATTATAGTTCGAGGTTTAAACCAACTCACGGAGATATGTTATCAACTCGTCTACAATTTTTGCTATTTGGAAAATATTTAGAATCATGATGACAGCAAACGTCGGTTTCATCCCAAAGAAATCCAAATAGATCACAGGAAAATAAAGAGCGAAAAATCTCGTCAAAGCTATGACAATCGTTTCATACTCATTCACAAAGTATAGAGTTATACCAAAAGATATTATTGCTGACTCCACAGCAGGATCGTAAAATGAATATCCCCTCAAAATCTAGAATTTCAGAAAAGTATTCGGGTAACTTACAGAACTGTGATTGGGAAAAATATTGCCAAAAATAGGGTGATAAGGATGTAAAAATTTGTGCAAGATCGGAAGAAACAAATTAAATTGAAAGGGTTTCTGTCTTTCTTGTGTCTGATGAAATTTTGAAGTATGAGAAAATTGCAAATAACTCCGAAGATACCATTCTGAAATGTGAACTCGGTCATTATTATCTTGAAATTACACATAACGCCCCTATTCAACTGAGATCATTATCATTACACCTCTACCTTACTTTAGGACCTCTATGTTTTTGTTGGATACCTAGTTTCTTCAGATTATTGTGTTCTACTAACCTTATTGTCGAGCTTCCTTTTCAAAATCTGGAAGTTGGACTTTTCATTATGATGAGACCCTTATAATGTTCAGACCTTTTTTCAACAGCTTGGACTTTTGAACCGAAAGCAACACCCTGAGTTGAAAATCGATACCAATCAAAATAGACAAAACCTATTGGAACCAATTGGGATTTTATATGAAAAATCAGTTTCAAATAACCTTTACAACATACTCAAAAATATGAAGTTTTACGTGAACTCAAATGTCAACTATGTGATCTAGAAAAAGTCACGTAATAGAAAATAATTGTTATTTTTGAAACTTGTGCTGAATCTACTGAAAATGTATTTGAATACTGATTTTTCATTCAAAATTGAAATGGCTCAAATTCTCTTCACTGAAAATATTGTGATTTCATATTTTGGGATGCATATATTGACAGTGTTCACTCCGATTATCACCAGATTTTTTTTTATTGATATCGAGAAGTTAGTTCAGAATGTTGCTTTAAGTCATATAGAATAAACTCAATTTTGAACATCACAAAATAATCCGTGGATGTACAAACTAGCTTCTAATTTAGATGGAAAAAATGATTTTTAAGTTCACAATTTTTAGATCCATATAAGGATCATAACATTCTTCAATTAAAAAGGACATTTTCACAAAACTAGACATCACTTACAATAAGGATGAAGAGAGCAGCAAACGCGGAAACAGGATCCTGATAGTTGTAAACAATTGTGAAGTTCGAACTCATAATTGGTTTTTTCACACAGAAGTAATTTGTCTCACTGAACCTCAAAAAACACGGAAAAAACATGACAGATCAACCAAGTGTACTAATAAACATGTCTGGACATTTATTTATAGTTGGTAGTTTTGCGTGTGTTCTACGAATAAGGAAAAATCACGAGACCACGATGACGGAAAAATAGTTAAAAATGGAACCTTGAGTTTCGAGAACTCTAGCCTAAATATGTACGACACACTGAAAAACAAACTAGTGGTTCTCCAATTTTAATAAAACTCCAAAGCTCATAAAAACAGTAAAAAATTTATATAAACATTCTCGGAAAAATATAAT
>LR548910.1:0-29792 GCA_900536415.3 Caenorhabditis sp. 38 MB-2015
GGTACTGATGGGAATAGTCGCAATGCTTCTTTGATACATTTTTCGAGGTATACTAGTTTTTTGATATCATCATTGGTTGGATCTCTGTCTGGATCATCTCCGAATACTTCATCAAGTTCATCATGAACCAATTTCTGATATTCTGGATATTGTCCAATCCACCAGATAGTGAACACCATCCCACTAGCAGTTGTGTCATGACCTGCAAGGAAATCATACTTTTAGAATTGTGAAATCTTCCGTGATCTCACCTTCAAACATAAATGTATCGACTTCCTCTCTTATGTCTTCATCACTCAGCTTCCCCTCTATTTGCATTTTTAACAAGTAATCCAAGAATGCCATTTTCTTACTCTCTTCTTCAGCATCAACACTTCCATCCGCCCAATCCTCTTTCTTTTTCTTGATAACACTCCTCGTGAAATCGTTGGTCAACTTTACCAATCTATCAAATTCCCCTCCAAGACCACTCAAATACCAGATTGGTTTGAACCAAAGCCACGGGAATCGTTCATAATTCCAAATCAATACGGAAATTCGACCAACTGCATTCACATAAGCGTTATTACCACCAATCTGAGCATTGACAGTGGCACCCATTGCAGTTTCTGCAGAGATATTTCATAACTATTGATTTCCCCTATAACTTTACATACCACAAATAATATCCAATGCACATAGTTTGATATAAGGGAAAATATCAAATTCTTGTCCATCCACAAATTTCTTCCCCAATATATCCACCATCAATTTAGCTTGCTCGGCGAAAACTTGTTGATATCTTTGCAAAACTGTGAAATGAAACGTGGGTGTCAACATTTTCCGTCGTTGGCGCCATTTCTCATGGGTACTTGTTAGTAGACCAGTCCCAATCCACTCCATCAGTTTTCCATATTGAACTGGTTTTGTGATATTCTCAGTGCTTTGCAACAATGGCTGAAAATCAATAAAGTTGTAGCAGACAACCCTCTTTTTTTGAAACGTGATTGTTATTTTTTGTTTTCAAAATCAGCTGAGACCAATCAACAGATCAAACATAAAAAAACAAAAAAAATAAAAGATAAGGATTAAAAAATTGATAAGAGTTTATACTGTAGTTATAGTTTGTTAGATAATGTTAGCAAAGAAAGGTTAAAGAAATCCTGATGTGTACCTTTTCGGTCAATAGAATACGAAAAAAAAAGTCTGATAAACATTCAAACAAAAAATCAACTCACCCTGACGAGTTCAGGTGCCATAAGACCAGCGATTGGTATTGGTCCAATCCAAATCTGAATGAAAAACATGTATACAGTACACCTCGACAACGAGAATGCTCACCGGTAATGCTCCACATGTATTCTCACAGAGGCCATATTCACGTCCCCATTCTTCGAGTTGGTAGGTGAGCTCTAAACATTGAATATTTGGATTTTTACCAAAACCTGATGTTCGAGATATTTTAGATTAACATTGAAAACAGCACTTATGTGGTTACATATTAGCCGGAATTCAATCACTGCCATTTAGATATTGTAGTTTGGTTTTCTGAAGTCAATCCGATCAGAAGAATTCGATTTTATTGTCAAAATCAGTCAAAAGTTCCATTTAGTTCGAAATTATATGACATTATCTATGGAGCACGTGTTACCGATTGAATTTTTTGAACATTTAGCTATACATGAAGTTTTGAATGTTTTAAATCTTTTTAAATAAAATTTGAAGATTTATTTTTCCCCGGAGTGCTCCTTTAATAGAATGAACGTGTAGACTAGGATATTACCTAGCCGCTTGTAAACATTAAATCTAGCTCTAAACCCGTATGAAACTATTCTTTATTATATATATATATATATATATATATATATATATATCTACTCGTCCACGATGTCGCCATTTTTTTAAACACTCTCAGTATATTTTGGTGCCTATGACATGTCTAGTTATACTCACCTCGATTATCGAGCTTTAATTGATACACAGTTCCAATGATTGGTAACGCTCTTGGTCCAGGCCATTTCTGAAACACCTCTACTATGTATACAAAACCTCCCATGTTTTTCACTCACCGCCAATTCTTTGGTGCATATCCTATTGATTCGATACAACTCTTTCAAATCCGCGAAAAAGTTTCGAAAAAACGCGACCACTAGAAAAATGGTGGTGGAGACTATCACAATGATCAAAAACATTTTTGTAGAATGAATGAAAAAAATTTGTGCCCTTTTATAGGAGAATGAGAATGCTGATTATACTGATAATGCACTAAAATCGTGATTAGAACAAAATCAACAGAAAAACAACGTGTTTTTGGCGTGATATCAGATGCATGAAGAATGTGCAACGTGAGAACAATGTGGTGAGTTATCAAACAAACAATGAACATAAAAAATATTATGAAGAGTGAAGTATAATCATAGGCATACAGGTTGGTTAAAATGATATATCTCAGGTCAAAATGATCCGTTTGGCCCCATATTTCTCACAGGTATACTCAAAGGTATCAGCAATATGTTCTAGTTTTTGTAAGACGATATCTGAACAACAAAAAAATGAAAATATATTTTTCTGAAAGTAAAAAAAAAATTTTATACTATATTATATTTAACCCAAAAATATTTTACGATTCTTAAAAATCCAATAATATATTTTATTCAAATTTTTTTCGATCTCAAACACGTGAAAACAATCTGACTCTAATACCATCATAAGGTCTCAAAATCACTTCGGGTACTGGTCTTCCTTCCGGCCAATGTTCGACACTTTCCACTCGGAATCTTCTGAACACCCAGGAGAGAACAGTCTTCTCCTCGAGAATCGCAAATTTTTGTCCAATACAGTTCCGTGGTCCAGCGGAGAATGGAATATATGCGTAGGGGTCCCGCTTGGCCACATTTTCCGGGTTAAAATGTTCGGGCCAATACTCTTCTGGTCTTTCATATTGACGGGGGTCACGAGCATTTGCAAGAGGCGCCAATACTACGGTCAATCCAGTAGGTAGACGGACACTGTCTCCAGATGGATTTGCTGCAAAAAATGATACATTTCTGGATATATAAATTAACAGATTTCACTTACGAACTATCAGATCTTCGGTGAGTTTTCTAGCAATGATGGGTACTGATGGGAATAGTCGCAATGATTCTTTGATACATTTTTCAAGGTAAACTAGTTTTTTGATATCATCATTGGTTGGATCTCTGTCTGGATCATCTCCGAATACTTCATCAAGTTCATCATGAACCAATTTCTGATATTCTGGAAATTGTCCAATCCACCAGATAGTGAACACCATCCCACTAGCAGTTGTGTCATGACCTAAAAAATCGGGAGAGTTATAAGAAAAACCTGATTTTCTTTTTGAATGAACACCAAAACGCTGCTATTTCCATGGCTATTTCTCTTGGTTCTCCTTGTTTGGCACATCATTTCGTTATTTTTTTGAAACTTTCAAATATTCATTTGGCCACGTCTAATTGTGACTTGTATTATCCCAAGATAAACAACATCTAATCTATGTATCTACATCGTTTCTAGGTTCTCACCTTCAAACATAAATGTATCGACTTCCTCTCTTATATCTTCATCACTCAGCTTCCCCTCTATTTGCATTTTTAACAAGTAATCCAAGAATGCCATTTTCTTACTCTCTTCTTCAGCATCAACACTTCCATCCGCCCAATCCTCTTTTCTTGTCTTGATAACACTTCTCGTGAAATCATTAGTCAATTTGACCAATCTGTTGAACTCTCCTCCTTTTCCACTCAAATACCAGATTGGTTTGAACCAAAGCCACGGGAATCGTTCATAATCCCAAATCAACTCCGAAATTTTGCCAACTGCATTCACATAAGCGTTATTGCCACCAATCTGAGCATTGACAATGGCACCCATTGCAGTTTCTACAAAACGAATGGATTAGTTTTTCCAGATCGTATAGGCCGTACAGCATGTATTACACGTTTTATAATATTTAAGAAGAACCGTACAATATATAGTACAAGCCGCATAGTTTATAGTATTGACCATAGGCCGTACAGGCCTTATAGTATTCAGTATAGACCGTATATATCGCATAGTGTTCATGGTGACAGAACACATTCAACTTGTACTAACTATCCGACCAATTTTAATGATATTTTTTTCTGGGTGGGTAGTTTGAACCAGACCTGGGGCAGGTCAGAGAAAAACCGTAAAACGTAAAAACGTGATTTTACGACTCCCAAAAAGCGTAAAAAACCGTAAAATTTCGTAAAATAATTTCTCAACATGTGAATGAAATTGAGTTTATGTATGAAAAAAGTTAACCGAAAAAGTATTAAACAATTCAATTTTCAAAAAAAAAATCACTCAGTCTAACAGTCTTCGGATTATTTTTGGGAAACTTTGAAAAAAAAAAAAATTTCCGTTTTTTTTCCCAGAAAATTTTTTTGGAAAATGAGCAAATTAATATAAATTGTCCTAGAAAAAAAATTTTAGGCAAAGTTTTTCGTAAAAAAAGTAAGCTGAAAAACCCGTAAAAACCGTAAACGTAAAAACCGTAAACGTACAAAAGCCCAGGTCTGGTTTGAACCATTCTTTGAACCAAATACATGTATGAGTCTGTGACACCGAAACTAAATTTCAAAAAAGAACCAACATAAATCTTGACCCCCTGGTCCAAGTTACCGAAAAAACCTACAGTTCTGGAATGTTTTTCAAAAATAGAATTAATTTTTAAGCTGATGATGGAATATATCTGTACATACCACAAATAATATCCAATGCACATCGCTTGATATAAGGGAAAATATCAAATTCTTCACCATCTTTTAAGTTCTTCGCCAATATATTCACCATTACTTTAGCTTGCTCGGCGAACACTTCTTGATATCTTTGAAGAACTGTGAAATGAAACGTGGGTGTCAACATTTTCCGTCGTTGGCGCCATTTCTCATTGGTACTTGTTAGTAGACCAGTCCCAATCCAATCCGATATTTTATCATATTGATTTGGTTTTGTGATATTTTCAGTGCTTTGCAACAATGGCTGTAAAAGTTGACTCTGTCAATTGTTTGGCGAACTCTCTGCCGAAGAACTCACCCTAGTAACTTCGTATGTAAGAAGATTTGCGATCGGCACTGGTCCTATCCATATCTGAAAAATGTTACCTATGTACATACATTTATCTAACATCTCACCAACCGGGAATGCGCCTGCCTTATTCTCACCAATAGCATATTCTCGACCCCAATCTTCAATTTGCTGTGAGAATTCTGAAAGTCTTTTTTCTTTCAAAACATGAACTCAACCCAAACCTTACCTCGATTGTTAAGCTTGAATTGATAAGCAGTTCCAATGATTGGTAAAGATCGTGGTCCATCCCACTTCTGAATTAATTATATATAATTATAATGTTTTTTCACCAACCGCAAATTCTTTAGTGCATATCCTGTTGATTCGATACAACTCTTTTAATATTTCAAAGTTTCGATAAATTGAGAGCAGAAGGAAAAAAGTAGTGGAAGCTAATAATATTATCAAAAACATTATCTCACTATGAATTATTTTTCGATCATTTTTATAGTGCCAAGTTGGGTCTGGTATAAATGTGGATGCCAAAAATTATCACTGGTTCAAAATAGAATGTAAATAAAGAAAACAAATAGTGGAGTGTAGTGTAGTTTAAGTTGATTTCTAGATAATGTACAGTTGCATTTGATTAGTGCTGAAGTCACCCAAAAATATTGCGAAATTTGCAATATGTCTGGATAAATTGTGATGTAAGCTGAATCAGAAAAAGATCGTGGATAGTTGAGAGGTACCTAGAGCTGTCGCAACAACCGATGAGATTGATAAATACATTTCTGGATACGAAGAACCGTGTGAACGTTCTAGAGGTACTGGAGCTCTCGGAGCATCCGGTGGAGCTGATGGTCATGCTTCTAGAGCTAGTATTCATTTAGAAGTTACTACACTTAAAGAAGCTAGTAAATGTTTAAAAGGTGTGTGAGCTACTGGAGCACATCCGGTCGGAGACTTCTGGAGATGACGAAGCTCCTTAGGAAACCTGTGTGGACGTTCTAGAAGTAGTGGAACTTCACCCCATCCAAATGCTAAATCAGGAGAAAATAGTGGATGTTCGAGAGGTGGCTGAGCCACTGGAGCGCACTAAGCTATCACATTATATCCAGAGTTCCGTCTATACTGTTATTTCAGTTTTTTTTTGTCTGCAATTTACAACTACGCATTACATATGCACCCCGAGCACTTTTCATTTGCTCTTTTTCTCAAAAAAAAAGACTGAGAATATTTTATTTGCAAAGTAAATAATTTATTGTATGTGTATAAAAAGAGTAACATCATCCTCATCCTCATCGCCCAAAAATTTGCGCAGCCTGTGACAAAAATGGCATCTCATAATTACCCTGAGGTATTCCGAATGCCTGTCCAACTGTAGCCGCCCCTCTATAGAAAGCAGTTGCACCATTGGCGAACACATTGGCACCTTGTTGAGCGAGTTCGGAGAACTCATTGGTCATCTGAGGTGGTAGATGTGGTTGTTCAGGAGCCAATGCGTGACCATGATTGATGGGCACTTCACGAGGTCCAGTTGCTGGTGGACGTTGGAATTGATTGGTGTCTAGATTGGTGGGAACTGGTTCGGGAGGTGGGGTATTGGAACTTTTGGCAGATGCGAAGATCGCATCGAGTTCGGAGTTGCGCAGGTTTTTGATTTCGGAGAGGGATGGTGGATTAGCAGCAGTCTGGAAAATAAAGCTTGACTTGAAAGCATTTTTGATATCAAAATTTGGGTACACAATTGTTTGAAGAAAAATTCAAAAAACTGATCTAAATGTTGACTCGATGATTTTCAGTATCAACTTTCGAATTTGAAATTAATTGAAAAAAAAAAGAAAGTTTTGAATTTTAAAATTAATCTGATAAAATTTCATCTAATTATCAATGGATCACATATTACTGATTGACAGTTTTATTTTTAAATATTAATCAAAATCTGATCATCAGACCTGGGAAATTTTACGATTTAACAAAATTTTACGGTCGTTAACTTGCTCGTCTCACTGATTTTTTTGTGTTTAAAGTTTTGAATCATTTTCACTGATGATGTCTAGAAGATTTACCACTTTAGCTAAAAAAAATATGAGTTCTGACCCACTGAACTGAGAATGAATTTTACGGTTTGTCCCAGCCCTGATATACATATTTATGATGAGGCGTCCAAAAGTCAAAAAATCATAAGTAATTTACAAAAAAAACCTGTCAAAATTGAATTTAAGAACTTGCCGGTCTGCTATAATGCCACGTTTCACATTTAGAAAAATAAATAGATTTGTTTTTAAACTTTGCAAAAAAAATCGCTATTTGTTTACACGTATTACCACAATGATACGTGACATTTCATGACACTAACAAAATTCAATTTATTTCGCTGAATTTGAATTTTGATATTGTAGCAGAATTATCCAATAAAAACTATTATGTCCATTTAATAAAAATGGTACTTTCTTGAATTCAATTTGGACAGGTTTTTATGGGAATTTATTATAAATTTCAGACGTTTGGACGTCATATTAACCTTCGGAAAATTTTTGTGAAAATTCATAGTGGATTATGAACACAGAAGTAAAATTTATATATATTTTGATGATCAACTGATCGAACTCTATAGATTTACACATTTAAAATAAAGAAAGTTGAATTCATGAAAAAGTGAGACTCGTTGTAATTTTCCGGTCTTCCGGTTTGTTCAAAAAAATTTGCAAAACGTATTTTCACGTGAACCTTTTTATCTTGGTCTCTCTACATTTCTCTGACTTACGAAAATACACGTGAAAAAATAAGTTTTTTATCTTTGTTGAACATGAAGACTCATTTTTCACGTGATACCCAAATAACTGAAAATCAGTCCTTTGAAAATATTATCCTTTTAATTTTTTTTTGATTTCTTATATTGATTTTTAATTCTAAACCTACCATATCTATCCCCCCCCCCTATCCAAAACTCACCGCCAAACCCAAAGAAACAACAAAAATAACAGCGTTTATCATGACGATTTCGTAAAAGACAGGCTTTATGCCAAATTGTATTTTATCATCATCATCTTCTTTTCTATCGATTCGATTTTATTGCCCGAATAGTGAAATTACAATAACTTTTTTGTGTTGTTTGCGAAAAAGAGACAAGGTTTCAGAAATCATGAGGAAAATTAATCATTTTTTGTTGGTACTTATTCATGTTCTGAAAAAAAGTTTTTAGGTGCAAAAAACACAAAAAAATTTGCATCACCCACCAAAGCACAAATGAATTATTCATAGGGCTTCATTTTTTTAGAAGAAGGAGAAGGAGAAGAAAACCTCTGCGTAAAAATAACTCGGGGAAAAAACGGCAAGCGTGTCGCAAGGCTTTCCCCTTGTCGCAAGCTTGCGGCAGTTTGTCGCAAACTTGCGACACATTTTTTCTGGCGCAAGGGTGTCGCAAGCCGTGCAGTAGTTTTGCTGCTAGATGTCGCAAAGCTTGCGACTATTGGCGCAAGAACACCGCAAGCCTTGCGACAGCCGAATGTCGCAAGTTTGCGACAAATTGCCGCAAGTTTGCGACAAACTGTCGCAAGCTTGCATTTTTCCCCGAGAAGTGATCACTGATTACTCGGAGAAAAAAGAAAGTTTCAAAATTGAAAATTCTCAGAATTCTGAAATGTTATATCAAAATTTTCAGTTCCCACATTTCGTTCTAATATTCTTTGGTTCAAAGTACATATTCACTGAAAAATATACATTTTTTGGCTTGAGTGAATAACTAATACAATTTTTCATGGTTAGCATCATGTACTTATAGAATATGTTAACTAGATATTCTTTCGTCTTGATCACCAGATTTTTGAAAACTGATCAACATCTGAGTCAGAAATATCATTATCCAAATTGGAAACATCAGTGTCTGGAGATTCAGAATCGCAATCAGGAGTATCAGAATCTGAACCAGACGTTTCAGAATTAAAACTATCAATCCCAGAATCCAATCCAGAAGTCATCGAATCTGAATCAGAAATATTAGAATCCAAACCAGAAATGTCAGATTCTGAAGTAGACGTCTCAGAATTGGAACCAAAGATCACAGAATCTCATCCAGAAGTTTTCGAATCTGAATCACAAGTATCTGAATCCAAACCAGAAGTTTTACCATCAGTTTCTTTATTAGAATTCTACTATCTCAACTTCTAACTTACTAGAGTCAGAATCCAAACTAGAAGCATCAGTGACTTAATCTGGAGATTCAGAATCGCAATCTGGATTATCAGAATCTGAAACCAGAAGTCACATAATCCAAACTAGAACCATCAATGTACTATTCTGGAGATCCAGAATCCTATCCAGAAGTCTTCGAACCTGAATCAGAAATATTAGAGTCTAAACCAGGAGTATCAGAATCTTAACCAGATGTCCCAAAACCAGTATCTAAAGCAGAAGCTCTGAACCAGCCATCTGAGAATAGGAACCAAAAATCTCATAGTGCAAATCAGAAGTGCCAGAATCTAAAGCAGACGTCTCCCAATCAATAACCCAAGTAACCCTCTCCCATTTCGCCATACCAATTCATTTCTCCGAAACAATTTTTCCGTTATCAACCGAGCTCTTATCATGGTCTGATGGTATAACTTTGACCATCAATATAAATCATCTCCAGAAAGAAGACTGAAAATCACTTTTTTTTCTAGAACCAAACGATTATGATGATGATGATGTTGTCCTCTCTTAACCCCTCTCAATTCAATTCAACATTTTTTCAGTCATCTCTTGTCAAGTAGCGATTTCTTCTCCTTCTCTCTCTTTGCACTCTAACCCAATCCATTCACAACAACCGCCCGTCCATCTTTCTCTCTATCTCGCCCTTTTTTCTCTGCACTCTCTCATTATTCCCGGCTATTTGCACTTTTTTTGCCTGCCAGGTTTTTTTCCTCTTCTTCTGTTGTCATCCACTTTTTTTTTGCTTTCTATCATTTTTTTTTCTCTACATAGTTAACTTCTTTCATTTTTTTCTCTTACCTTAAAATCTGAGCTGTCAACAAAAGTACTTTTGAGCGAGATGTTTTCTCACCTGCTCCTTTAAAGTACTGTACATGAAATATTATATAATTCATAAAAACCAGAAGTTTTCTTTCTTTCTTCTTCATTTTTCTCTTATTCTTCTCATACACCCCGCGGGAAAAGAAGACAACATAATAAAATAGAAAAAAAAATGTTCTTTGCTGTCACTTTTGTATATTTTATTGATTTTTTCTTTGATTGATCCAGTGATTTTCAAAAAATGGGTCATCAGTGGAGCGTACTTGACCAATCAAGTTCTGATGAGCAATAAGATATGTGTTCTAAAGTCAACCCCGCCCATTCCATTTCAAACTTGCAAAATGTGCGCTTCTCTTTCCCCCTAATTGATTTCCATAATCTCTCTATTTCTTCATTATGCACACATAGTTCAGTTCTAATATGAATGAATATTCTGAGAAAATGAAGTTATGTTTTGAGTTATGAATTTCAACAACGAGCTCGTTCTTTGAGTTTATATGTAGTCAGAAGAAAATTTCTATTGAAAATATTTTCTAGGTAAAATGTTGTTGACAGTTTGCGTCACTCACGTGCATGTGGATAATGAGATTTGATTGAGAACTTGATTAATTCTAGATCAGAATCAATGTCAACTAGGTGGAATGCTTCTGAAAATTATTTAGTTAAAGGTGGGGTAAAGGGAATCGGCAAGTTTCTCTTAAAAGAAAGAGCACATTTTTTTAGGTAAGACCCTCGAGGGATTTTTTTCGGAAAAGTCTGGTATTCGAGAAATTTGGAAACTTTCCACGTATCCCTATACGTTGAAAGTTTCCAAATTCTCAACTTTGAACATTTTTTTCTCGAATACCAGACTTTTCCGTAAAAAATCCCTCGAGGGTCTTACCTAAAAAAAATGTGATCTTTCTTTTAAGAGCAACTTGCCGAGTCCCTTTACCCCACCTTTAATAGTCTGGAAAATTATTAAGTTGATAGTTAATTACTGACACCAAACCTAGTCATAAGAATTTGGGCAAATGGGCTTCAGAACTCCGGTTTACAGATATAGGCCTAGCTTGAAGATAATCCTAAAAAATGGAGAAAAACCTATAGCTCCTAAAATATATCCCAATATTCAAGAACACACTGAATTTGTACCAAATTTGATCTATCACAATACAAAGATCCCAGCATTATTTATTAGGTCCAAAAAGGGTTCCTGGACTGATCTAGATCTTTTAATTCTACTCGGAACACTAATTTAAAATTCTATAGTTTTTTGAATAGGTTCGGATCATCTATAAGACTCTGGATCTGTACCTACTGTTAGTTTTGTTTCAGATTGAAGGTCCAAAAAGGGTACCTGGACTGATCCAGATGTTTTCTTCAAACTTAGAACCCTACGACATTCTTCTAATCCTGGGTACCTTTTTACTATACCTAATCTCGAACTTTGTCGGAAAAATGGGACCTAATACCTCAATACCTCCGAATCTATTGAATCACAGAAAAACGGTACAACCCCAGTCCCCGAATCTTTGTGTTCTCTGGACTGCTTCTAGTATCTGGTACCTAGAACCTTATATCCATAACCTGTGCGTTTTTTGGAACATAGTATCTTAAATCTGGAACCTGTGATCTACATATTAGGCTTCTTAGTTGCTCCTCACTTTATCATCCACAAGTTTCAAATGGCGAAAGAGTAGCTCACTATTTGTTAAATTTCGGAGCCTTTCCATATTACCCAGACAATAATAGTTCCAGTAGAAAGTTCTGAAAAGAACAAGGTTATTGGCCAACAGATGCTGATTCTGATAACAAGAACTGAGCCTCTATTTTTTTTTGCTTTATTTTCTGGATAGTTTTGTGCCCCCTTCACATTACCACAAAAAATGATAAATTTCCCAACATAGAACCAAACTATATCAAACATCACCAATTTTTTCCAAGATAACCCATACTTCTTTCCTTACTGATAAAATAGTAAACAAGTCCAAAAGATCATCCACCTCCCTAGTACCGTAACCTTAGCAACCTGCGCATCTAACTGATTTCAAAATAAGTGGTCAGTTTCCGTACTCTGCAGCGATTTAAAAAAAAATCAACCCCCCCCCCTCTCTTTTTCATCCTCCCAAAGAAGGAGACCACCTCTCTGCGTCTCTCACTCTCTCGCCTCACTCCTGTTTCGCGTCGTCGTCGCTTCTTATCATTTACATCTGCTGTCTTCTTCTTCTCCTTTTCTTTCTTCTCATTTCAACGATTTTTGATTATTGATTGATTTTGATGATGTGAATGGCCAAAAGCTCTTATCACTGTTTATGGTTACCCGCCGAAAGTATCTATTTTCTCATTTTTTAAAAACTATTTTTGTTGTTGTTATTGTTTTAGCATGTCCCTCGTGGAAAGTGCAAAATGTCCACCACAACAACTGTTGTGTCATGTGACGCTCTATCTCTTTTCTATTTTGATACATACATACAGCACAAACTACACATTTCAGACATCCAACACTGAAGAGTGGAAGTAGAAGAAGAAGAAGAGGAGCAGCCTAATTTACAATGGACGATAGTCGGAAGAGGTATACATATAAAGGGAGGAAATGATGGGGCGGAAATTCGAATTTCCGGGGAAAAAGAGTACTGTAATGGGGTGGGGGATTTTTGGTGTTGTTGCAACAATATCTGCTAGAGGGGACTAACTAACTGAAATGAACATCATTCGACCCGTAGAATTCGATTCTGGTATTAAAATCATGCAAAAATTTGATTTAGATCGAAATAATATATATTGAGAGCGTGCTATTGATTGAATTTTGACTGATATATATGTAGTTTATATAGTCCTAGTTGGTAGTACACCTTATGACTCATCATGGGTTAACTATAGTTTAATTATAGGCTACTTACAATTCTGGATACACATTTAGAATTAGCACAACTTTCTGAACTGATAATTCTAATTCAGATAATCAGCTTGATGCACACATATAGTTAAGAGTTCTAAATCTAAATCCTTTCAAATCTTATCTATGTCTGAAGACTATGGTAGTTTCATCCCTTTCAGTTGACCTCCAGAGATAAGTTTGACTTAAAATATACAAATGTAGTACCAAAATCGGATCTGAAACTACCCCTTTTTTGAATCATGGTATTTAAAATTTAGCTACAAAAGGGTATCAAAAACTGGTACCAACCTTTCACAATTCACCGCAAGCTTGCGGAGACTTGCCGCAAGCTTGCGGCTCTACTGACAAATCCTTATCGATTCCCATTTTTCCAGAAACATGGAACGTCGACGTGAGACGTCGCGTTTCGCCGCTCGCGATCGTCGTGGCAAAGAGGCGGACATCTTCACCGACCTGCGCGACGTCGTCCCAATCGTCGAAGAGGGCACCGTCACGCATCTCGATCGAATCGCTCTCCTCCGTGTCGCCGCGACAGTCTGCCGCCTTCGCAAAACCGCCTCCAACGTTCTCGAAACAACTCTCGAAGCCGAGAAAGAGGGCAGCGAAGTGTGGAATGAGGATATGATTAGTGAATGTCTCGATGGTTTTGTGATGATCGCCGATAGCGATTCGACAATCTTATATGTCACCGAAAGTGTCTCTTTCTACCTAGGACTCTCGCAAACTGACCTAACTGGCCGAACTCTCAAAGAATTCCTTCATCCATCGGACTATGATGAGTTGCTAAAAATCTCCAACTGCCCCATCGAAGGGCAAAACGCCGTGTTCCGCATGAAAACCGTGATCAGCCCACGTGGACGTTGTCTCAACCTTAAGAGCGCACTCTTCAAGCCAGTCTCCTTCCTGATTCACTCAAAGCCATCATCTGGTGGACATGTACTTCTCATGCAAGGTGTCACCATTCCAGCCGGTCAAGGTACCATCAACACGAATGCTTCATCTCTAAGCAAGGTAGGTGATGATCTTCTGAACTTCTGAACGTACTCTGAGACTAAAAAAAGGGCAAGAATCGATCACGGCTGCTGCTTTGCTCCGTCATTTGCTCTATTTCTCTAGAGAAAAAGAAGAAGAAGAAAGTTTTATGTATGAGATGATGTGAGGGGAGCAATTGAATTGTTGTGCATATCTGAACTTTGGTCAAGAAAAAGAGAAAACGGGGGACCTGAACCTTTAAAAAATATACATATATATATGTAGATACATATTTTCAGTACTCTGATACACCGACTGGCGCATTTATGACACGTCACACATGTGATATGCGCATCTCATTCGTGTCCGATCGTTTCAACTATATTCTCCGAAGCGAGCTGAAATCCCTGATGGGCACCAGTTATTACGACCTCGTTCACCCGGCTGACGTTAGCATTGTCTCTAAATCGATGAAAGAGCTGTTTGAGAAGGGTCACACGAGAACACCATATTATCGATTGATTGCGGCGAATAATTCGTTGGCGTGGGTGCAGACGGAGGCGACAACGATTTCGCATACGACTAAGGGACAGAAGGGTCAATATGTGATTTGTGTGCATTTTGTTTTGGGGTGAGTTGACTTCTATGTTTGACCATCGAAAAAAGTGACCTGAAAAATCCACGTTTTGAAATTTTGTGGAGAACTACACATGTAAAATGATATAAAATATCCATGTGTCAATAATCCACGTCAAAAATATGCATACATGGCCAAATTTCTATTTTCATAAACCTGGTTTCAAAGTTATCGGTCAAAAATCCAAGTTTTTGAAGTTTGGTGGTAAAAATTAAACGTGTTCATGTTTTTTTTCGGGATTTAGATCACAAAAATAGTAGGTATACACGTTTCAAAGCTAAAACTCCACGTTTCAAAATTACACATTCAAAATTATTGAATTTTCACGTCTAAAATAACACGTGTTGAATATCCACGTCAATAATCTATATCTTTAAGTTTAGCGTTGGAATACACCTCTCAAATCGACCGAGAAAAACCTATGTGTCAGACTGTTTTACTCAAAATGTACGTGTCAAACTTTCTTACTTAAGTTCCACGTGTCAAGCATTTGTACACAAAGTTCACGTGTCAAAGTTGGAAATAAGCGTTTCCAAGTTACAACGTTAAACAGTTGCCACGAGTTGAATTTCCACGTCGAAAATCCACGTCATCTAGTTGAGCGTTAAAATTCACGTGCCCAACATATTTCGAGAAAAATCCACGTGTTTCAAAATCGCGATTTTTATTAAGGTTACCATGGAAAATCAACTTTCACGAATCGTTCATTTTTTAATCCTAAACATATATGAACTAAAAAAAATGATTTTGTCAAAGAGAATCCCCCTAGATTATTTGTGACAAAATGTTAATACCTTTTTAATCCCCTCGTTCTGCAAAAATCTAGATTGATCCCATGATCTTTCAGAATGCAAGGTGCCGAAGAATCGCTCATCGTCTCGACCGACGCCATGCCAGCCGGTGTGCAAGTCGACATCAAGAAGGAGATTGACGACACTCGTGATTACATTGGCCGTCAACCCGAGATCGTCGAGTGTGTCGATTTCACTCCACTCATTGGTGATGCGGAGACGTTTGATTTGAGTCCATTGGAACCGGCGCCAGTCGCAAAGCAGGCAGATATGGGTGAGTTACGAGGGAGCATGAAGATATTCGAGAATGTGTCAGGTATTTATTCGGTAACTGACGAGTATGAGCAGCGAGTTTATGGAAAGTGTATGCGAATGGAAGAGGATGAAGACGATGACGCGTGTAGTGAAACTTCTGAAGAGTTGGAGTGGCAAGAGCTCGAACCGTTGGGCCAGAATTTTATGGATTTTTCTGATGCTGAGGAGGTTGAGGAGACAGATGAGGTGATTTAGAGTTATAAACAAACAAGCACAACCTTACCCTAGTGTCTACCTCACCTTGTCAACATCAGTAAGTCCTTTTCTCTTTGTTGACCTGATACTTTACCTAGTCCTAATTGATTGATAAATAATTCAAAAATGGATTGCAGGACCGCGTAAAAGCAGCTTCGATGACGTTCTTCAATGGCTTTTTCGCGACCAGCCAAGCAGTCCGGCGCCGCACCGAGCACAATCATCGCAACGAGCGAAGCCAGACGACCCCTCTTTGGCCTCGGCGCAATTCATGGATTCGTCATCTCGTCCCGCCGCCCGATCGAAATCGATCGCCCCCACCAACAACCACTACGACGTCACAAGCGCCTCGACATCCACCGCCTCCTCATCACCGTCCACGTATTCGCGACGAGCGCAAAGTTCGAGCAACGGCGGCGGCGGCCCACGATCATCGCAACACTACTCGCCTCTCGCCGACGGATTTTCGCAACAGTGTGGACTTAACAGTCCCACAGGTGTCGAGACTGCGCGATGCGCATACGGAAACGTTGGACATGTGGTCGGTGGCGCGGATGACGCGCACCATTCGACACGACGCTTTTCCACCATTCCGACATCAAATCATATCGATGTGCCGTCCGCTGGATTGGGAATCGCAAAGCCAACGACCGCCGCTATGTTCCCCCTTATGTCTGCTGCCAACATTAACGGTGGCGAGCAAACGCAACAGCAACAAGAGACGCCGACAAACGGCGCAACTCTAAATTATCAAGACATCATTTGTGGTGAGTGAGAGGAGCTTCAAACAATTTTTACAGATTTTTCTGTAATCTAGATTATCCTCACCATTTTTAGATATACTCTAGTCGGATCTTAAGTTTAATTTTTTCGAGAATTTTAAAAAAGGTCTAAACACCTCAGAATATGGGATGATTCACGAGAAATAATATATTTTTTTTATTTTTGGAAAAAGGCGATTCACATAAGAACAAACAATTTTTCGACAAAAAACTTTTTTTCTTAGAAAATTTCCAAAATCGTGGCAACACTAAACCTATTTCTCATTGTTTTTTTTAATTTTTTTCATGAATCATCCCATTACAAATACCGTGAAACAAGCGGAAAATTGAAAAAAAAATTATGTTTTGAAATTTCTGAGGCGCGGTTTCGTTGTCTGCAAACACTGTTTGCATACCGTAGGATGTTTTTAATTATTTTGAAAAATTAGTTTTTTTATTTCAAAAAAAAAATGTTTTTCTCGAACGAATTTGATGGAAAGTAAGCTGTCATTATTCTCATCTGCACCTTGAAGCTATTGAGAATACAAAAAAAAAGAAAAACTTTCGTTCAGTAGTCCGAGAGAACTACACAACACAAAAAAATGTTGTCGAAAAAAACGTTGAGCGAACAAGCAAGTTTTTCTAATTTTCAAAATATTTTATGCAAAAAATGAGTTGGCTAGGTGTCTTTAAGGTTCAAAATATAAAGCAATTTTGGAATTTTTTTCCAGACGATATTCCATTCGAAGCACCAGACTTGTCCGATTTGTCGGGTTATGCTCCATACGTCGACACCTGCGACATGCTCACCATCGGCGGCGGCCCCTCATCCACCCCATTCCTCCAAAACGATGACTACCTGAGCGCCCTCTACGACCTTCCCGATTTCACCCCAGCTCAGCCCCTCATGCCAGCCGCCCGACCTGTCCCAGTCGAACGTATGTCACCACCAGCGAAACGTCAAATGCCCGACTATCGTGACATGACATTCTCGCAGTTCGATCATTTCTGGTATCAACAACAGCAACAACAACAGCAACAAGATAATTCTAACTTTTCACGAATTTGAATATCGTTACAAATGAGTATATTTTTATCGAATGTCTATTCTTTGTCTCTTTTTATCCGTGATACTTTGTTACTATTCCTATCCTTTACGTAGTATATTTTTCAACGATTCCCCTCCCAACCCATACAAATTGCCATATTAATTCATGTTTCAGTAGTTGTACACTTTGCAGAGTTTTTAATATAATAAACCTTCTTTTTCAACTGGCCAGCCTGAGATAACCCGGCGTATGAAAAGTTGGCGAGGTCAAAATGTATTGAAAATCAGTAAGATATATGTTTTCTTGGTAATCGGACTTGTAGAAACGGATTTTGATATTGAAAGTTCAAAAAAAAGAAACTCACCTTAGACTCAGATAGCTCTCCTCACTAGGCTTAGGCTTAATTATTTCAACCATAGGCTCAGGCTTAGCTAATTTATTTGAACTTTAGGTTTAGGCTTAGCCTTAATTATGTTAAGCTTAGGTTTAGATTTAGGCGTAGATAATTCACCTTAGTCATAGGCGTAGGCTTTATTATTTTAACCTTTGGCTTAGGCTTAGAAATTTTACCTTAGATTTTGGCTTAGGCTTAGATATTTTACCTTAGATTTTGGCTTAGGCTTAGATATTTTACCTTAGATTTCGGCTTGGGCTTAGATATTTTACCTTAGATTTTGGCTTAGGCTTAGATATTTTACTTTAGATTTTGGCTTAGGCTTAGATATTTTACCTTAGATTTCGGCTTAGGCTTAGATATTTTACCTTAGATTTCGGCTTGGGCTTAGATATTTTACCTTAGATTTCGGCTTGGGCTTAGATATTTTATCTTAGATTTCGGCTTAGGCTTTGATATTTTACCTTAGATTTCGGCTTGGGCTTAGATATTTTATCTTAGATTTCGGCTTAGGCTTTGATATTTTACCTTAGATTTCGGCTTAGACTTAATTATTAGAAGCATATAATTATTTTTTATTTTAAGCTTTTAAGCTTTCAAGATTTAGGTGTAGATATTGTACTTCAGGCTTAATATTACACTTTGCTTGTTTCTCAATGATCAGTGTCAGATTTGATGCAGGCGGTCCAACTTAATCAGGCCGTGTTTAAAACTTATTAGGTTCCAAGTTCTCTGATTAAAAACCCTCATCTTCAAGAAACCCCAAAACCCCTTCTTCTTTTTCAAAAAAGAATTTCACATTTTAATCAAAATTTTCGACTTGATCTGTCTGCAACCAGTTGTAATTTATGCTGACATGTAGGTGTAGGCAGATTGGTTTTTTTTTCTTTTCATTTTATTCTTGTTCAGGAAATAACCTGTCACTCATGCAATCAGCTGTCAGTTTTCAAATTGAACCAGGATATATGTATGTAGGTATGTTTATGATCAACATCTATGAAACAATTCCTTAACAGTTGGACATCTGAATTGCTTAACAGCGATAAGGTCATAAAATCCGGATAGTGAATCTTTTAGGCCATGGATGATGGCGCCAATTGTATCAAATCCGAGGAATGTTTGACACTGGAAAATCATCAAATGAATATTTTGAAAACTCAGGAACCATAGGCCAGTATTACCAAGTCTTTATTGATCCATTTGATCGATCTACAAGCCTTCTGAATCGCATTCTTCAACTCATCAACTTTCTGACTTTCCAGAAGACTTGAGTTCACATACTTCAGGGCTTCATAGACCACAAAGCACACTGTGCAAGTGTTGCTCGACGTATACTTGTGGAAAAGAGACAGGGTTTGATCACTTTGGCACGTCTCGAAGGATTTTAAAAGATTGTTGTGGAGGATGGGGAAGTGTGAGGTTCCAGAAGTAGGTTGAAGGAGGCTTTCAACGATTTCACAATTAGTCAGAGGATCGCATTTTTGAGTGCAAAGAGGAGCTGGAAAGATAGGTCTAAAATGCACCGGGACTGCAATTAACCCAAATTTGTGATATAAAATTTCTAAAACTTAGATTTATTGTAACCCTTAAACTTTTTTCAATCCATTAGTGATGAATAGAACCTACAGACTTGGGCTCAAAAAATAAATAAAGATCCTATACTAAAATGAAGTGACAGCTCAATTGACCAACATAAGGGTCCAAGGTGCTCAAAAGTACTTCGAGAAGTCAATGGTTCAAATAAATCTTTCCTGAATTCAGACTGTCTATCTGAAGACTCTCCATTTATTTTGGGATCACATGTCTGAGTCCAGTCTCGAGTTAGTTTACTATTTTAGAAGCACACGAGCTCGCTTCGCATAACTCACCACTGCTCCAACTCGTAACCGCTAATAATTGACAAATTGCGCACCCCAATCTTGGCTCAACATCTGACCCCAAACTGGAAACTGCGATGATCACTGTGAAGAATGTTAGTAATATCAAAATAACAGTCATTTTAAATTTTCAAACGTGTGAAAAAACATTTTATCACTATCATAAGAATGTTATTCTATTCAAGAACAACAACAGATAACAACTCTTAAATAACTTCGTGTTTTGACTTGAAAACAAAAAATCTAATGGGTCATTAAGTAATAATCACCTTTTTTGCAGATAGGATTCATATTTCGTAGATTATTTTTGGTGTATGATGATTTCTATGTACATTATTTTTATATTACTGATTTGTCGTCACAAAACAACAAAAACTGGTTAATATAAAAATTGTTTTGAATTGACAAAATTCTTTGATTTGACAAAATGAACAACATTATATATGTTTTTCGTCACACCTGACGAAACAGAATGAGCAAAAATGTGCTCGAAATTTTTGGATTGATTAAAGGACATGACCGAATTTTTTGTATTTAGAAATAACTAGACAAATCCCACGTCATGTCAGCAAGTCATAATTCTCCGAGAAAAGTACAAAGTACCCATGGCCGACTGGTTGCCTTTAAAGCACACAACTTCTAGTCCATCTTTGGTTCGATTCCTTTTCTCCAATTTCAAAAAGAGAACTTTAAAAGCATGTAATAAACAGACACTTTTGAAAAAGTATGTTTTACTGGGTAAAACAAAAAAAAACTTGTGGCACAGAACGGACTCGAACCTGTGTGGTTTGTTTGGAAGGCATGTGCGTTAACCAGTCGGCCATGGGTACCTATCAATTTATAAATTCATGCATACTCCAAAAAACGATAAAATTATTAGCCAGAATTCAATCGCTACCATTCGGTTACTAACCTAGAGGAAAATTAAGAATATTTGTGGGAAAAAAGAGCAGCATGACGTCATATTTTCGAAACTTGTGTGCATTATTTCGTCACCGGGCACAACGAATCCAACATTTTTTTATTTCAAGTCCTCTAAGCCCCTTTTCAACGAAAAAAAAATTCGCTCTCGACTCATCACCAAAATTGTATGTATAATTAAAGACCCACAAACACACACACATTCACATTCACAATTTTTGTGTGTATCTAGAAATTTTCGTCAGTGTTTGCTCATCAAATGCTGCTGCTCCTTTTTCTTCTTCCTTTTTCAGACATATATATATCCAGAGACACATAGAGCAAGAGAGTCTAACTTAATGTCATTATCCCATCCGATGTGTATGTATGTTGAGGCATCTTTTTCTCTCTCTCGAAAAAAAAAACACATCGAGCAAAAAAAGAAGAAGCGCTCGAAGGGGGGCCCCTGCCATCCATTTTTGGTCGAAAATCGATAGAGACACCGCGACGACTCCACCTACTTTTGAGCTCCCCATATTCTTCTTCGTCTTCTTCTTGTGTGCTTCTCCCTCCTTCTTCGTCTACTTTTTTTCTCGTTTTTATTTTTCCTGCTCTTTTGCGCACACAAATAAACAACACACTACTACAAAATGGCTGATGCTGCTGTGAGTTTTTCTTTCTTTTCTGGGAGTTTGTAGTGGGTTCCCATGGTTATATGCTATTTTATAATGTAGTTTACCCAGGTGACGTCGCCTGACATCATTTTGCTTTTTCAGAAAAACGCGTTGAGTTCAATCTTTGACAAAACCAAGGATGTCCTCTCGACAGCCGCCGATGCCACCAAAGGCTACGCCAGCCAAGCCCAACAAGCCATTGGTAAAATTATCCCAGGAGCCAACCATGAATCCGACCCGAATGCCGCCGTAGCCGCCGCACAAGCCGCGCAAGGACCAGATGGAGTTGCGCAAGGAGGTGTGCCACCAGCTCAATAACTCATTTTTATTTCCTCCTCTTTTATGCACTTTTTCTTTATCTTGGACCATTAACAGTAATAGATTCTGTCTAGATTTATAAACATACAAATAATTATATATCCTATTTGGTGCCAATTATGATAATATTTATTATTTCTTCATGTCTCTCTAAAGAAGACTCTTTCAAATTTTTCCAAGTGTTCTTTTCTCTAATGATGTATTTAACTTTATATTTCGAGCGAATAAATTTATTCATAGTGTGAAAAAAAATGTTCCTTTGATTGTTCTTCACAGGCCCAATAGGTCGGCCCCAGTTATCCTTTTTTTCAGGCCAAGCCAGATTGATAGACCAATTTGTTTTCCTAATCTCGTATTTCCATTTTTTATGTTTCATTTTTCCGGGAAAGTCGGTGTTCTTTAGAGCCTGCTCGAAAAAAAAAACAAAAGAATGCATAGAGACTAAAAAAAATGAGCATCAGCTGGAAAAAAAGTTTTTGAGCAAAGATTTATTTTACTTCAAAGATTGGGGAAACAAGGGGTTGTATTTTTTCAAAAGCCTGAGAGCCCGATTTTGAATAGGCTCGGCCGAAAGTTCGGCCTGTTTTAATCGGGCCGATCAGGTTATCCTATTCTTTGTTTTATTTTGTTATCTCACTAAACAATCAAAAAATAATGTTGGATTTGTTTTTTGGTCGTCAAAATAATGGTCCAATGCACACGGTTGAAGCCCTGAAGTGACCTAAGTCTTATCTCAGCCTTGGTGGACTTGAAGATGGGCTTCCAAGGTCCAACCCACAATTAGGTCGAGAAGCCTGTTTTGAATAGGCCCGGAAGCTCGGCCCGTTTTTTATAGAGCTTGCCTATTTATTAATTTTTTATAGTCAGAAAAAATATCCCAATACAAACGGTCTTTGAAAGCCCGAAATGACCTAGATCTCATCTCAGCCCTGATGGACTTAAAGTTGGGCTTACAAGATCATGCATAATTGGATACGGATAATTGATGGAATTTCAAAACAGTAATACATAAAGGTAGGGTAAAAGGAGTTGGCAAGTTGCTCCCAAAAGAAAACGCACATTTTCAAGGTATAACTCTCGAAGGAAATTTTACTGAAAAGTTTTGTTTTCAAGAAAATTTCAAACTTTGAACTTTTTGCTCGAATACTAGATTTTGTGGCAAAAATTCTTTCAAAAATGAGCTCTTTTTAAGAGCAACTTGCTAACTCTACTCCTACCTGGATTGATATTCATATAATACACATTTCATTCATTCCTCAGTTTTCTTATCTCGCAAAGATCCAATATATTTTGCACATTTTTCCATGCTTGTCTTGTTGTTGTTGGTTTCTCTTCCTTCTTTTGAAATATCATCCTTCTTATTGGATCTGGAAATGGCAAAAAAAAAACAGAGGGTATTTGAAATAGGAACCAAGAAAAAATCACACATTTTTAAGTACCTAAAAAAATTGCAGTGTTTTTCAGGAGCCGTTTTTCAAGTCTCAGATCTCTCCATTCACAAAACTGAACAAAACGTGAGGAAGCAAAAATTCTTCCTCTTCTTCTTCTCCTCCTTCCCATTTGCAATTATCCCCGACAGGAATCTGGTTCGAATCCATCCAAAGAAGGGAACGATAAGATGGGCGAGATAAGCATCTAGGCAATCCGCCACCATTCTCAGTCAATGAACTGACATACATATAGTCGTTTGTACCCAATTTTTTGTCCACTATTCTTTTATGTATGTTGTGAGTCTTTATGTGTGTGTGTGTGTGTGTGTTTTTTCATAATTGCGTCTTTTTGGAAAATATATAAGCTAGTTGGTCTTTTTATTATTTTTGGAGAAGAAGAGAGAGAAAAGGGGGACCAAAATAGCTTGAATCTTTGAAAATTTTGGAGTTTCATACGTGTTTGCAAGAATTAGAAAAGAATAAAAAATAAAAATTAACATTTTCACACCGGGAGTCGAACCTTTCACCCTGCGTTCTGCAGTGTAAAAGTTACCTATACACTATAGATTTTTCTGAAGTTCAGTCTTAAAGTTGGTCCTTTTGAAATTCAGCCCTGAAGTTTATTCTTCTGAAGTTCAGTCCTGAGGTTGATCCTTCCGAAATTTAGTGCTGAATTTTATTCTTTTGAAGTACTGAAGTTGATCCTTCTGAATTCGATTCTTCTGAAGTTCAGTCCTGAAATTGATCCTTCTGAAGTTCATTCATGAAGTTGATTCTTCTGAAATTTAGTTCAGAAGCTGATTCTTCTGAAGTTGGTCCTTCTGAAGTTCAATTATGTAGTTGACTTTTCTGAATTCAGTCCTGAAGCTAACTCTTCTGAAGTAGATTCTTCTGAAATTTAGCCCAGAAGCTGATCCTTTTGAAGTTCAGTTCTGAAGTTCAATTTTGAAATTCTGAAGTAGATTTTTCTGAGGTACTGTCCTGAAGTTGATTCTTCTGAAGTCCATTCTTGACGTTGATTCTTTTGAAGTTCAGTCCTGAAGTTAATTATTCTGAAGTTTAGTTATGAAGTTGACACTTCTGAAGTTCAATTTTGAAATTCTGAAGTTGATTCTTCTGAAATTTAGCCCAGAAGCAGATCCTTCTGAAGTTGGTTCTCCTAAAGTTGATTCTTCTGAAGTTCGGTCCCAAAGTCCTGAACACCGATTGATCCATCACCTACCCTAAAACTTAGAACAACTCATGAGACGGCATGTTTCAAGTTGTGCTCCTCAATATTCTTTCTTCATTCCTCTTTTTTCTCTTCTGCAAACCCATCATTTTTCCTTTTCTGTCTCTTCTACAGTACCTCTCCTCCCATTTAATACCCCTCTTAATGTGTCACATTCCAGTTTCACCTCTCAAATTTTTATCAAAAAAACCTGAGTAAAAAATCAAAGTATAACAGAAGACAACCAGTTTTTAACAAATTTTTAAAAAAGAAACAAAAAGTGACCTCTATGATATGTATATCTCGCCGAGACATACTAAGATGATCCCTTTCTCATGGTTACAAGGTCATATCACCTTCGATTCATTGTTATTGTACTTCTTCTTCTACTGGATATTAATTCAATGTTTCTTTATTTTTCTCTTCCTATGTATGGTTTTTTATTGATGTTTGTAGTCTAGAGATAATGATCTGGCAGAAGGAAAACTGTTTATGATTAGAATCTTTTCTAGAATCTTTTAAATTTTTCCTTTTTTGTATACATACAGACAGGTTCCTAAAATTTATCATAATTGGAGGCGGACCTAAAAAAATAATTTGTCCAACACGGGGTTCGAACATTTTACCTCCCACACCGTGAGTCAAAACCTTACCATCACACTAACCTCGCAGTTGTGTGCTTACAGGCCAATTGCATATTTGAAGTCGCGCTCTCCCCCTTGTTTTGTTTATTTTCTCCGACATCCATAATGTGGCAGTTTTTGTTGCCTAATCAAATCGATAACTCGTTCTACTACTACTACTACTTTTACTCTTCAATTATCTAACAGTCTCTTTTTATTTTCCTTTGATCTCGACATTCTTGTAACAACAAACAATACTGACCCATTTTCCACGGTTTTTAAATATAGTGTTCATTTCTTTCCGTTTTTTCTCTATGTATTCACTTGTTGCTTAATTTTATATTTATATTTCATTTCAGATGGGTATTATAACAGCCACTTTGATCGTGTTAACGATCACTTATGGGATAATGTACGTTTTCCGCAAGGCGAAATTTATCTATGATAAATTGACAATCTTCCAAGGCCCGGCAGCTTTACCATTCCTCGGCAATTTTCATCAATTCCATTTCGCTCCTGAAGAATTCTTCGAGCAAGCTCAAGGTATATCCTATATGATGAGGAATGGTGACACTAGAATGACACGTATTTGGCTAGCCGGTCTGCCTTTTGTTATTTTATACGGAGCTGAAGAGGTTGAAGCAGTGCTAGGCAGCCCGAAGATGTTGAACAAACCCTTTTTGTATCAGTTTTTGAGTGCTTGGATTGGGCAGGGATTATTGATCGCGAAGCCGGATAAATGGAGACCAAGAAGGAAATTGCTTACACCAACTTTCCATTATGAAATTCTCAAGGATTTTGTGGAGGTAAATATAGGAAAGGGTAGGGAGAAAAGGAATTATTTGAATATTAAAGGAGAGGGGTAGGCAATAATAAGTTGAAGTGCACTTCTTAAATAATGAATATTTTCACGCGTAAATTTGCCGCATTGTTCACAATCCGTAGTGAAATGTTTTTTTTTCTCAATAGAGCAAAGAAGCTTGTTTGTTTGATTTTGAATTATATAGTTCCAGTTGGATATTTTCCTTTAAAGTGTGCTATTTTTAATATTTTTTTCTCCAAGGGCTTCTTTAAGGTGACTAGGCCTATAATACAACCACATTTTAACTGATTATCAATGGAGCTAATAGAGACACTCAAAAACTTTGACAATGTTTTCTTTTTTGATATGGAACTTGATACCTTTGTTGATATTAAATCGAGCCTGTTGATCACTACCCTAAGGTTTTCACTAGGGTTGTAAAACGGGTGCGACGGGTGACCCGTCCTCCTCTTTCTGTTTGACACCCGCCACACCCGGCACCCGTCACACCCGGCACCCGCCATACACGCCCGTACTCGCCCGCCTGAAAATACACACAAACAGCCGGGTGTCGCGTGTATGAAACCACACACAGACGGGTCACCCGTCGCACCCGTTATGCAAGCCTAGTTTTTACCCATTTTAAAATTGGACACAAGTTTTTACCCTAACAGGTGATGTATAGCCTACAAGACTACACTAAACTCAGATTGTTTCAAGTTTTCACTTTTTCGATATACGTCTCATAACCTGTCCAGATAAATCAAATTCCTTTAAAGGGGTGGGAATACTTTGCTGTGCAAGAAAAATGTTTAAAAACTATATATATACCCGCGTGTTTTCAATAGATCACAATTTCTCGCTCCAAGGCTTAATTTTCTCATTCAGGTCTACAATCGTCATGGATCCACACTTTTGTCAAAATTCGAAGCACTCGCCGAAAAGAAGCCCAACGAGTACACTGATATCTTCCACACTATCACCCTTTGCACTTTGGATGTTATCTGCGAAGCCGCTTTAGGAACCTCTATTAACGCCCAGAAAAACCCTCATTCACCATATTTAGATGCGGTTTTCAGGTGGGTTCTAACTATTTTTAACACCTTAACTCTAACTCAATAATTTTGCAGAATGAAGGAGATTGTTTTCGATCGTCTGGTTAGACCACATTATTTCTCGGACACTCTTTTTAACATCATTGGACCTGGAAAAGAGCACGAGGAGTGTGTGAAGGTTTTACATGAATTTACAAGCAAAGCAATTTACGCAAGGAAGGCTAAAGTTGACGCGGCTGGAGGGGTTAAGCAACTTCTCACACAAGAAACTGCTGAAGGCCGACGACGAATGGCGTTCCTCGACCTCATGTTGGACATGAACTCAAAAGGTGAACTCCCTATGGAAGGAGTTTGTGAAGAGGTAGACACCTTCACCTTTGAAGGGCATGATACTACATCAGCTGCGATGAATTGGTTCCTCCATCTTATGGGGGCTAACCCTCATATCCAATCTAAAGTGCACCAAGAAATCGATGAAGTCCTTGGCGAGGCCGATCGACCAATCACCTATGAAGATATCGGACGACTCAAATACCTAGAAGCCTGCTTCAAAGAAACCCTCCGCCTCTACCCCTCAGTTCCACTGATTGCCCGCCAATGTGTGGAAGACATCAAAATCCGGGGAAACACTTTACCCGCGGGGACAGCTGTCGTAATGGTGCCCTCAATGGTGCATAAAGATCCACGATATTGGGATGATCCGGAAGTTTTTGATCCAGAGAGATTTGTGAGTGGTGTGATCAAACATCCCTATGCTTATATCCCATTTTCGGCTGGAAGTAGAAATTGTATTGGTGAGTGATATTTTTTAATTCCCTGTCTCTCCAACTTCTCCAGCCTTTTTTGGTGGTCTAGGCTTGTTAGGTTTGTTAGGCTTATTAGGTTTGTTAGGCTTGTTAAGCTATTTAGGCTTGTGAGGCTCGTAAGGCTTGTTAAGCTTGTCAGGCTTGTCAGGCTTGTCAGGCTTGTCAGGCTTGTAAGGCTTGTTAGGCTTGTGAGGCTTGTTAGGCTGTGTAGGCTTGTTAAGCTTGTTAGGTTTGTTAGGCTTGTAAGGCTTGTTAGGCTTGTTAGACTTGTTAGGCTTGCTTAGCTTGTGAGGTTTGCTAGGCTTATCAGGTTTGTTGTGATTGTTAGGCTTTTCAGACCTGCTAGGCTTGTTAGACTTTTCAGGCTTGCTCGTCTTGTTAGGCTTGTTAGGCTTGTTAGGCTGTGTAGGCTTGTTAAGCTTGTTAGGCTTGTTAGGCTTGTTAGGCTTGTGAGGCTTGTTAGGCTTGTTAGGCTTGTTAGGCTTGTTAGGCTTGTTAGGCTTGTTAGGCTTGTTAGGCTTGTTAGGCTTGTTAGGCTTGTCAGGTTTGCTAGACTTGTTAGGCTTTTCAGGTCTGCTAGGCTTATCAGGCTTATCAAGCTTATCAGACTTCATAGATTTATCAAGCTTATCAGACTTTATAGGCTCATCAGGCTTTTCAGGCTTATCAGGCTTTTCAGGCTTATCAGGCTTTTCAGGCTTATCAGGTTTATCAGGCTTGTCAGGCTTTTCAGGTTTGTTAGGCTTGTTAATCTTGTTAAGCTTGTTAGGCTTGTTAAGCTTGTTAGGCTTGTTAGGCTTACTAGGCTTACTAGGCTTGCTAGGCTTGCTAGGCTTACTAGGCTTATCAGGTTCATCAGGTTTTCTATGCTTATGAGAGTGTATGTGCTCTCTAGCTTATCTAGCTTCTCTATCCTCTCCAGTCTCTCTCTTCTCTCTCTTCTCTTCTCTCTCTCTCTTTCTATCCTCTCTCTAATCTCTCTTTTTTCCAGGTATGAGATTCGCAATGATGGAAGAAAAATGCATATTAGCTATGATCCTTAAAAAATTGAAAGTCAAAGCCAAACTCCGCACGGATCAAATGAGAGTGGCCGCCGAACTCATCATTCGACCCATGTTTGGCAATGAGATAATGTTCAGAAAACGAGAATTTGGAGACTATTCGCCAGTCGTAGCATAATTATTTGAATTTCTTCTGATTTTTTTTTTAGTTCCTCCCAAGATCTCTCAAAAGTTTTATTTTTGATGATTTATTTTTGAATAATTAACAAAAACAATGTGAGCAATATTTGAACACCCGTACGTACGCAAATAAAAATATTGAAAAATATATATAATTTAAAACTTGTTGAATCGTTCAGGTGCTTTGAACAATATCGAGAGGAAGACTGGAAGTACAACAAGTCCGTGGAGAAGTCCGAATGTTGACACCAAAACCACAGTTTTTAGGAACACCATGGCTAGGTATGACCCACTGAAGATGATGGGCAACATGGCGAG
The DNA here is from genome assembly GCA_900536415.3 of Caenorhabditis sp. 38 MB-2015. Classification (NCBI taxonomy): domain Eukaryota; kingdom Metazoa; phylum Nematoda; class Chromadorea; order Rhabditida; family Rhabditidae; genus Caenorhabditis; species Caenorhabditis quiockensis. The sequence continues at coordinate 29,237 of LR548910.1, forward strand.
CATGGTGGATATACCACCCTGGATAGTTGGCCAGCCTATATGTTGATATACATGTTGTAGTTTTAGCCTGGAGCTATCCGCCTCCACTTGATAATAATGATAGCTGATATGTGCACTGATATCCACTGAAAATCCAATTGACATGAGCAATGCTGCCAAGGAGATCGGATCCATCCCAACACCAAGGATTGATAAAAATCCAAAGACTCCTAGATTCACTGAGAGAAGGCTGAAGACGGCGGCGATGATTGATGTCAAATCAGGGACAAAGAGGATAAACGAGAGAGTCATGCAGACAACTTCGGAGAGAACAGTTTGCCAAATGGTGTACACCATGTCGTTGGTTTGGTCGGCGAAGGTGGATTTCTCAGTGTAGGGGAAGACTTGGAATTGGGGGTAGTGGGAGGCGATTCGACGCCATTCTTGGAGAATTGGATAGATCTCATTGTATCTGGAAAAAATATGGGTGAGGCGACCTAGGAAAGAATATTAGTTGAAAAATCTCACAGTACCTTTAAACAACCTGCACATCTTACAAAGGGGGGGGGGGAGGGGG
>LR548910.1:29927-112152 GCA_900536415.3 Caenorhabditis sp. 38 MB-2015
CCCCCCCCCCCCCTTTTTTTTTACTCTTGATGTACATAAATTGGTGTATATCGACCCTCCTGATCACGATCCCGCACTCCAATTTTCCCATAGACTCCTCAGAAAAAAAGTTAATGATAGTTTTTGACTGTTTACATGTCAAAAAAAAGTTTGAGATCATCAAAATACTCAATACTCAATATCATATAACTTTGAAGACTCATTACTTTTTTCTGAGAAGTCTATAAGGAAATTGGAGTACTGGATCGTGTTCAGGAGGGTCGATTCAGTAAGTTTAGCCCCTCTAGCTTGAACTCACGTTGACGCTGATGTGAATCCAGTAGTGAAAATAAAAGCCTCCACACATCCCTTATCCTCCTTTTCGCATTTCTTCAAATTATACCGTAACATTGGTTTTAAATAGGGTTCCACTTTTAAAAATGCGCCAAGATCTTTATAACTGAAATTTGGTGTCCCTTCTTCTTCTTCTTCTTGCTCATAGAAATCCAAAAATCTTAGATATTGCGTCAACCAGCATACTGTTGAATCAGTACCATAGCTGAAGGTAGCCTTCTCAAAATCACTTATCATGCTTTGAAGATTCAGAAGATTTGTCGAGTTGCGCAGATCGCCTGGAGAATTGACTAGAATTACAGCCGATTGCATTTCTCGTAGCATGTTATCCGAAACATCTCGAAATTTTACAATCCTCGATGTTTTATCTGCCATTTTTTGAATCGATAAATCAGTTTTCATTGTCAAAATTCCTTCGGCAGCAATGAACCAATAAAAAATAAGAAGTAAAATGACAAGACTTCTCATCCAATATTTCTCAATTTGTTTCGAAAGCCAAATCCAGAATTTGTTTCCAATTTCAGAAGTTTTCTTGATTATTTCGATTTTTGACGATATTTTTTGATTGTTCTCTCGGGGAGCTGTGATAGCAATGATTGCCGGAAACATGAGGAGTTGGTAGATAAAACAGATAACACTGGCAGCAGATGAGTAAAGAGCAAACGTCTGAAATTTGAGCAAACAGTTTAGAAAACTATATAGGTGACTGATTACTCACTTGTAACACCGGGGTTGTTGAGAGCACCCCATTCCCAAACGAAATCAAATTAGTGACCGTTGTCACTGTCATTGAGCACCCTGCCTCTTCTACAGTCCTTCCCATTCTCTCTGCCGTTCCCAATTGCCGATCAGTTCTATCCCAGGCTGATAGAATGATGAACACATCATCGATACCAATCGCCAGAACCAGGAAGATTGTCGAAACAACGATACTTTGAAATGCGACACCGGTGGCTGACACAAGGCCGATTGTTGTGATCGCCGAGAGAACGGGAATCAGAGCGCCGAGGCATGCTTCGATTGGCTTTGATTCACGCCAATAATAACGAAGTGAGCAAATTGATAGGAAAAGTATCAGGAATACCAAGGATATTCCAAGATAAGGAGCTGATGCACTTCCTAACTTTTTCACCTCCTTCGCAACTTGAACATCTGACCCAGCTTGGCCAACTAGGAGGGGATGTTTGGTAGCGTTATAGACAAGATCAATCAGCTAAAAAAAATTTTACGATTAGATTTTTTGGATAAGAACCTAAGAGTCTTACCTGGTTCTCGAAGTCGAGCATTGGAGCCATGTCTAGGCTGGTTAGGTAGAACTTCAAGGCGACTTTATTAAAGCTGATGATTCTCCCAGTGCTTGCTTCAGTTGTAACTCCGTAGATATTATTCCCCAGGTAGACTTGATGTCCTAACAATGTTGAGGTCGGATACTTCAACTCAAAGTTTTCATTTGATTTCAGATGCTCATCAAAGACATCAAGAATAGCAATGAGCCCATCATTCTTATGACAATATGGCTCACACATATCTCCGAATTTGAGCCCTTTCGAAGTGGTGATATTGTGGAGAAGTGTGTGGATCAAATCGGTGAGTTGATGACGCCAAGCTCCACGCATTAGGTTCCCACCATCGTTGGCGGCTATGATAACGTCGATCATGTGAAGTGTGCCATTTTGTTTGAGGAACTTTGTGAGCATCGATGATTCCACGTGGCTCGGCGAGTCATGTGCAGTGAATGTGACGCGAGCATTATTTATCTGAGAAATAGGGGTATCTGGGTATCTGGGTATCTGGGTATCTGGGTATCTGGGTATCTGGGTATCTGGGTATCTGGGTATCTGGGTATCTGGGTATCTGGGTATCTGGGTATCTGGGTATCTGGGTATCTGGGTATCTGGGTATCTGGGTATCTGGGTATCTGGGTATCTGGGTATCTGGGTATCTGGGTATCTGGGTATCTGGGTATCTGGGTATCAAGGTATCTGGGTGGCCTGGTATCTGGGTATCTGGGTATAAAGGTATCTGGGTGGCCTGGTGTCTGGGTATCTGGGTATCAAGGTATCTGGGTGGCCTGGTATCTGGGTATCTGGGTATCAAGGTATCTGGGTGGCCTGGTGTCTGGGTATCTGGGTGTCCGGGTATCTGTCTACCTACCTGATGAAACCTCAAAAATCCAAAACACGCCAAAACTGTGAAGAACATCAACGAAAATACATAAACCCATGGACGAGTTCCAATCGAAACACCCAACCGATAATAAAACCTTTGCATATATTTTTGAAATTTGTAAGTTGGCAGGCGCATTCTTTAGTCTACTGAAATCAAAACAAGAAAGAGAATAACAAATTTAACTCTTAAATAAGTGAAATTAAATTTGATAGATCAAGAGAACCAGAAATTGGCAAAGAGGAAGTGCAAAGTTATAACAATTTTGAAAAGAAAGAGGAAGAAGACTTAGTCACATTTGACTGGTCAGATTAACATTTTTAAAAATATAGTGATCACTGAATGAAGTGAATGGTGGTTCTTGAATATTCAAATCAGACTTTGATCTTTGCATAAGAACACGAACATCATCAAGACACACGAAGAAGAAAAACGAGTTCCATTGTGTTATCGGACACACCTGTCCCCTTCTCCCACCAAAATCATCTGATGTTTTCTTACATAACGGCGTTCAAGGTTTATTGGGGAAGAAGAGATTCATTACAATACCCGAATTATTCAAGAAAAAGAGAAGACGGTTAGATGACAAGTGTGGTTTTGCGGCGAGCGAACTCTTCGGGTTCACTCTCCCATAGACTTCCGTAGTGGATCCAGCCGACGGAGGTGTTGGAGCGATGGAGAGTTTTTTCGCCGCCGAGGCGACTGACGATTTCGTCGACCGCGAGACCGGCTGTTTCGAGCATCTGGAAGGAGAAAGTGATTAAGAGAGATACAGAGATACCCAGATACCCACAGATACCCACCGATACCCACAGATACCCACAGATACCCACAGATACCCAGATACACAGATACACAGATACCCAGATACCCAGATACCCACAGATACCAAGATACCCAGATACCAAGATACCCAGATACCCAGATACCCAGATACCCAGATACCCAGATACCCAGATACCCAGATACCCAGATACCCAGATACCCAGATACCCAGATACCCAGATACCCAGATACCCAGATACCCAGATACCCAGATACCCAGATACCCAGATACCCAGATACCCAGATACCCAGATACCCAGATACCCAGATACCCAGATACCCAGATACCCAGACACCCAGATACCCAGATACCCAGATACCCAGATACCCAGATACCCAGATACCCAGATACCCAGATACCCAGATACCCAGATACCCAGATACCCAGATACCCAGATACCCAGATACCCAGATACCCAGATACCCAGATACCCAGATACCCAGATACCCAGATACCCAGATACCCAGATACCCAGATACCCAGATACCCAGATACCCAAATCTAATCCCAATGGAGAACCCCCATACATACCTGTGAATGTAGTACAACCGCCAAAGCTGCACAACAAGACGCAAGGAACAAAAACATCGGCGCTCCAAAATGCTGCCTCAACGTCGGAAACATGAACACCTCTAACACAGCTATTCCAATTGGAGGCACTTGTGTGTACTGCGACACAATTGCTCGAATATTATGTGGACATAACTCGGAGATCATTATTGGTGCCATTACAAGGATGCCCATATTAAATGCAATTTGTCCCATAACTACAGAGATGCAGGCGATCGTCCAGATCCAGTATGAGGAGAGACCAATGTCAATAAGACCTTCGGATATTGCCAAGCCAACCCATTCTAAGGCGCAGAGCCAGGTCAATCCAACAAACACTGGACGTCTTCCATATTTCTCAATCATCAGGGGGGAAATGAAAGAGATCGGAAGGGAGACGATGGATATTGCCATCATCGCCAAAGTGGCGTCAGATTGAGTCAAACCATAGGAAATCAGAATATCGACAAGGTACTGGCTCTTGATGTTAAATGCAGAGAAAACAGGCACCAAAGAGCACATGAAGACCACGAAGAATGAAAGACGATGTGAGTCGTTTTGAAGAATATCCAAAATTCCTTTCTTCTTCTTTGCCTGCTTGTTTTCACTAATCATCTCACCGATCGCATCGTCGATTTCTTTACTATCATCACCATAGTAAAACCGAAGAGCTTTCCGAGCACCTGGCTCATCTTGCTGTTGAATAAACAAGTGTTTAGGGCTCTGTGGTAGGAAGACAATAAGTATCAGGTGGACCGTAGCTAGAAGAGCAGTGATGCATGGGAGGAAGAACCTGTAAATCAGAAAATGGTTTTTTTTTTTTTAAATAAGGATAGGTCTCACCAAAAATCATTAGTTCCTAGGATCGATGGGAGACATAACGGTGTAACTAGGAGGACCATAATGACACCTCCAGAATTGATGAGAAGAGATGTGAGACCACGTTTTGAGTCGGGACTGCATTCGGCGATCCAAATGATGAGAACTACGCGGAGACCGGATAAGATGCCGGCAATGAAATGGCCGATGACGAAAAGTTCGAAGCGGTTGAGCAGTTGGGAGGTGAGCATACATATTGAGCCGATGATTCCAAGGAAGCTTCTGAAAAAATGGAGATACAATTTCTTGTCTCCTATATTCTCTTGGCTTGTTATTTTTGGGCCGATTATATCTAGGCCTGTTATCCTTTAGGCTTTTTTATTATCAGAGCCCGTTAATCGCTATGTCCATTATTCTTTATGCTCGGCTTTGAATAGGCCGGTTATCCTAGCCCTGTTATACAAAGCCTGTAATTTTTTGGGCCCATAATTCTCTGGGCCGGTTAGTTTCTAGGCCAGTTATTCTTCAGGACCTTGATTACCTAGGTGCTCATCGTTATCAGATACCCGGTCTTCAAGATCACTATTTCCTTTTGGTCTGGAATTTTTATTATCTCTTACGGTCCCTTCATTATCTCCTTTCCTATTAATTTTCTGTCAGGAATCGATCCACTGACCTCAAGCATTATAGACTCTCATCTTAACCACTTCACCAAACGACTTACGCGAAGACTAGACAAAATATTGATTTCAATATTCACTGATCATTTCAGAAAATCTTCAATGAAATATTTATAACTAACCGTAACATGATTGTTTCCTTCCTTCCGAGACCATCCATCAGTTTTCCCAAAAATATGAAAGCGACCATCAAACCGATGAACATAAATGAAGCGCAAGCAGAGAAAACTGTCTCGAAACTTCAAAAAAATACAATAAATACAGTAGTCTTAACTACAGTAACCCTACCTTTCCTCATCCTCAACTCCATAATGATCTCTCATACTAGTTCGAAAGAACGCCTTGATGGGCACATTCATCAGGTTCAAACAAGCCGCCATAATTTCACCATACTGTGCAAAAATTGCGTGTATTAGGGTGGTCAAAAGAAGGCGACCTTTGATTGGGAGCATCTGAAAAATTTCGGGCTCCAAATGTTTTGAAATGATATGAGAAGAGCACATAAATTGCACTTTTAGGTCTGAGGGTCGTAAAAATTCATACTTTCATATGATTTTTATTCAAAAGAATTACATTATTTGATGAAAGAGCGAGGTGACAAGTGCAAAAAACGATTCAGACAAAAAATACAATTTTTTGTGATAAGACACTGATAAATGGAACAAAGAGAGAGAGAGTTTGGTTCTAGGAGCATTTATTTTTAAATGCCGATAGGCGGGGAATTGATAAGTTGGCTACTGATAATTAATTTTGAGCGGTTAATTTGACTAATCCTTTCGAACTTTTTAGTCTTGACGTATTTTTAGACAAAAAAGGAAACAATTGAACTTTGAAATTTCGAATATCGCGCGAGCAATGCACACAAAACGCGCCAGTCATGCTCTGCGTTTAATTTCGAAAAAAAATAAACAGTTTTTATTTTTGTTTTTTTTTCTTCGCGTGATCCCCTGTTTCTCTAATTTTAAACAAAAATCGATCGTTATTTCTCAACGTTTTCAAATAATCGAACCCCTCGCTGGTGATTTCTCCTAAAAATCATTCAAAATTCCTTATTTTTCAGCATAATACTATGTTGGCGTTCTAAATCCATTTAAATCTGGAAATGGGTCATAGTTCGTCTAAAATTGCCGAAACTGTGCATCATCATGAAGTTGTCTTCCAACGTGCCAAAACTATGTTAGGTGAGGGAACATTTAAGATGTTTCATAAGAAAATTGTGTTTTACAGATGTTTCGAATGTTGCGGGTGGTGATTCGTCTCCACAATTGCACAGATCAACGTCAGAATCTATTCTAAACACAAGCACAACTAAGCCAGGTATTATTTTCAATATTTCGAATTGGAAAAGCAAATTTCCTGGTTAAAAAAATCATAATGAACTGCAAAAGCAAGAAAACGAAGATATAAAATCATTTTCTTTTTTGAAAGATGTAGAAGATTGTATCGCAACAGCCCGCCTACTTTGTGAAGAAAAGGCTATGACACATAACCCTAATTTTTTCCAGAAACCAAATCCTATCAACAAGCTCTCGAATGGGGTAGAAACGAGCATTTTTTGAAATTGGCGCACACTTTCAGCACGAATAACTACTAAAGTTCCTCTACTCCTTTTTCTTTTCTTGTGTACTGGTCTGTTTTATTTGAAATGAATTGATTACTGATTTGTATTCAGATATTGTATCTCGAGGTTATTTTACAGTTTCCTTTATAAATATATTTATTGCTTTACAATGGGTTTTACAACAATTTTACGGAGGACATTAGACATTTCTGAGCCGCATACTGTTGAAGGCGGGTTTTTAGCTAATTTCGATGCGATTAAGTGGCAGCAAGTCCAATCTTCACACTCTTCCAACACCACGTTCTAAAAAAAACACTTGTATCGCCAATCAATCAACGCAAAAATTAATACCTTGAAGTAATCGCAAGTGCAGAAATGAACACCGGCGAATTGGAAATCAGATACTTCTCCATTTTTTGCATTCCCAACTTCAATCAATTTCGGCTCGCTGTTTTCACTCTTCTCAATTTTCTCCAGCTCTTCACCTACGAATTTTTCAAAAACTCGAGATTTCTTGGCTTTTTGCTCGCTTGCATGAATTTCTGTTACTTTTCCAGTTTCGGCTAGTTGAATACCCGTCGCAAAAACATCCAATCTAACCAAATCTCCTACTTCAACAGGGTTTTCGATTCCATTTTCAAAGGTTTCCGCGATAATTTTGAATAATTCCCACTCATCCGCCATTTTATGAAAAACTGTGGAAGAGCAATCCAAATTTTTCTAGGCCGCGTATCTTGTGTACTACTCTCGGACAAGAGTAAATAGTCTCTTCTTTTTTTCTCTGCTCGCAAACCGCTTGAAATTCATAATTTACAGGTGATTAAACTTGTCCAAAAAAAAGATGCACCGAATATCGTTCATATCAACCAGGTCCAAATCCACACTTGCTGATAAGTTGAAAGCAGCGGTTACCGGCTCGGATAAATCGAAACAGGCAATTTTAGGAAGTTCTACAGTCAAAGATGAAGGAGTAAGTGAATATTAGATTCTTATTGATACTAAAATACAAATTCTTAGGGTGAAGATTTCCGTTCACTGTTTGTCATGCCGAATCGTAAATTGCGCGGTCAATTACAACTCGAGCAAGCCACTGGACGCGCAGAGAGAAAGCAGAGAAGTCGAATGGATTTGAACGATCGACTCGCTGTCAGGCAACCGCGAAGCGAAGAAATGAGTGAAGATCAAGAGTGGTCAGATGTGTGGCCGGCTGCAAGAACATATGCGTCAAGTGTAGTTCCATTGCCAGTAAGAATGGGAACTAGGCCGAATGTTGAGAAACGCGCTCCATTCAAAAAAGAGGGAAACTTGGAGCTTGTCAAAATTCCTAATTTCCTCCATCTTACTCCAGCTGCTATTGAGAAACACTGCAACGCCATCAAGAGTTAGTATTTTTCAAATGAATCTTTGAAATTTCATTTTGTAGAGTTCTGCACACCATTCCCACCAGAACTCCTAGCTGATGAGAAGCTTCAAAAAGCAGAATTGCCAATCACAGTTCAATATAACACATACATCCACCAAGGAACCAATATTCGAGATATCAGAAGTCGTGTAATCACAATGACTGTAAGATTCTATTTTGCAACAAATTATTGTTTATATAATGATTTTCAGATCGATGTCAAAGCTTTAAAATTGTCTGAAACTGCTAATGATAAATTGATGAGATTGGCCAAGGATAGATACGATGAGGCGACTGGATTATTGACTATTATTACGGATAGATGTCATACGAGAAAACAAAATTTGGATTATGCGTATTATTTATTGACTGTATTGTTCCATGAATCGAATGTGAGTTTTTTTATTTTGTAGTTTCTACAGAAAAGTAGAAACTAAACTCACTAGTTTGCTTCGAAATTTAAGCACCTAAAATCATCAAAACAAAAAAAATGGTTTTCAATCTTAACATTTTGAGTAAAAATTAGAATTATACAAAGTCCAAGCACCTATCAAAACTGGTTCATTTTAAATTTCACTATAAAACAGACCAAAACATGATTTTGTCAAATCAAAATCTGTTCTAAGCTTTTGAAATTCACGAATTGCTTGTAGTTTGAAAATATCGACAAATTTTAAGCAAAAAATCTTCGAAATTGAGAAAATAAAAGTTTCAAAAGGCTTTGGAGCGAATCCTGAACTCTTATTCCGTAAGCTTTTCATTCACTTCAAAATTCGAAAGCTGTCATTGTTTAAATACTCTGATTTCTGAATAACACCATCAAAAACTTTTTTACAGAAAGTAGAATCCTGGGAAAATCTCGAAGAACGCGTCGACAATCTCAAAGTCGATTTCGAATCCTCGCCAGTCCGTCAAAAACTCATCGACCTCATCGAGAAGAACAACGACGCTTCCATCGACCAAACCAAAATCGATGAATTCGGCAAAATGTGGAAAACCTATCGAAACTCCGAAGAAACTGCCGAATCCACTCGAGAATACAGTCGACAAATCAAAAAGTTACTCGGAATTGGCTCAAAATAATTATCTGTTAGTTTAGCTTGTTTATAGATAAAAGTTTGTTATGTTTTGAAAACCGATTTGCGCGACAACTTTATTTTTTATAGTGAGAATGTAGTATTGTGGGGAAATACGCGAGTCTACTAAACAAGAAAAGTGAAATATGCTAAAAACAAAAAAACAAAGTCCTATAGAAAGAGAATATATATTAAAACATGGCGAGTTATTAGAATCAAAGAATAATATGGAAATATTCGAGTGAAAATTATATAGTTATAGCATAAAAGGATATATTAATCCCGTAGATCTATTTAAAGAGTTAGCAAGATAAAACTGGTGAATTTGGGCAATTTTTATACACGAAAATTATCTGGTTTTGATTGTTGATGGGATTTTAGGTGAGAAGTGTTCCAACTTGACGGAAAATCGATTTTCCACTATCCGGAAGACGTCCCATTCTCTGAAATAAATTTTTTGTTGAAATTACAGTGAGCGGGAAAAACTAACCTGAAGAATGATATAGTTATCGCGAGCTGGAAGGTTGTTAGCACTTGGCATAGTTTCAAAAGGTCCTAAGTATCGAGTGTGTGACCTAAAAATCATAGTTTGTTTTTTTTTGTAAATGCGAAAAATGAAAAACTCACTTTGCAAAATACTCTCCTGGTGTTAGAAGTCCTCTGAAGGCTCGATTGTACTCTTTCGGTATGGCACGAACTCCAGGAAGTTCAGTTGGCGACAATGGACGACGCATATCCTAGAAAAATCAATAAACTATGATCGGAGTATGTTTTATCAAGCTAACCACTTCTTCGATCTCATTATCCGATAGATCAATATCCCGACGTCTTTGTCGTTGTTGTTGTAGTTGCTCATGCTCGACGGCGGCTCGCTCTTCGCGATTCATCGCTCGACGACGTCGACGCTCTGGTTCGTTTCGATCATTTTCGAAATCGTGTTGACGACGAACGCCACCACGAAGTGGTAGATCATGTGGTGGAGATGGATTGCGAAGGTGAATCACGTCACGCCGATCTGGGATTGGTTGTTCTTCGTCGTCGCTGTTTTCACGTCGGCGATGACCCAAATTGTGCGTGGTGAGAGGTGCGCGACGTCTGAAAAATAGGAATCTGTATTTCAATCAATTTAGAAGTGCAGTTTTTTCGAAATTTTCAGATATTTTGTTGTTTTCAGGGGTAGTTTTCTTCCGTGGCATTTCAGATGCATTTTATCAAAAAGAATAAATCTTACTTGTTCAACTTTTTTAGATCTACAGCTCGAACAAATCCAAATTGAAACGCTGTTTGAAACGGATCTTCTGGTATTGGCGAATTTGTGCGTAGAATTTCTGCTTCGATCTGTAAAATTGAGTTTTTATGGAAGATTATAGTATGAAAAGGGAACTTTTAGTTTTGTATGAAATTAATCTAAAAATTGGGCGAAGAATGGTTCCAGAATTCAGGCCACCGATGAAGAAAAGCAACAAAGAAACTCACCGCTCTCAATTGTCGTAGACGAATCTCATCAACATCGATACGATCCATCGCAAGTTTCACTTCTGGCTTCAACTGCTGTATAACTGGCACCTGCGCACCTTCTGCAACAAGAACAATAAAAAAAACTGGCGGGACTTTTGAAAAATGTGCGCGCGCGCCAGACACACCAACAACGAGAAAACCCGCGCGCAATAGTGGGAACAAAAAAGAGTGGAGAGAGAAAAATATTTTAGGCCTGGAATTTTTTAAATTTTTTTAGTGCCTGTGGGAGAAAAATTTATGGAGAAGAATATAAAATAAACAAATCAAATTTGTTTATGCTAAAAAAAATACAATCCCGAAGAAAATCAAAATCTTGTGAATGAAAATGTTCAAATTTTTGAAGAGAGCAAGAAATAATTGTTATTTTATAGCATTCATAAATATACCCTTTTTCGAAAAACATCACAATATCTATAGAACAACAAACTCGGTGAGCTATTATGTCAAAAATAGAATCTAGACTAGCAAAAATTGCACTTGAAGAAAGAAAATGGTTCGATTAGTGTTATGATTATACAGATGAGTTTTTGACGCGTTCTTCAAATTCCTGGATTCGGATTTCGAGTTGGATTCGGACCTGGAATAATGTTTTTCAGTTTGCGATATTTTGTAATAGAATTTAGTTACCTGTGCCAATCTTGCTCGTTCAATTTCTAGCTCTGCGTTTTGATTACGTAGAGCTTCACATCGTTTACTCCAACGTTCAACACCTTTCCCTTCTGTCGCCTCGACTTCTTCGCCAATCAAATTTTCTAGTTTTTCGTCAAATCCAGTGAAAAATTGACGGACTTCTTCTTCGTCGTAGACTTTCAACTCGGTTTGGGTTTCAGCGTTTGATGTGGAGCATTTTCTCTGAAAACTTTGGGATATTCTCAATTCTCTGATTTTGAAAAACTAACCGATAAAGGTGATGGTGATAATCGTTGTGGAATGGGTGGTGGAACTGGTAGACTATCTGGAGTGCCGGGGAACGACGCGAAATTTGTCGTGGTAGTAGATGGTGGTTGAGGTGAAGAAGTTGTAGCAGTTGCAACGATCGAAGATGGCTGTTCGTTGTCCGAAGTGGTTGACCAGAGAGCAAGCGACGATGGTGGAACTAAAACTGTCGGGTCCGAGAGTTTGCTGCCATTATTGAAGGCAATCATTTTCAAATCAAGGCTAGCACTTCTACCATGACCTTTTTGTTGCGGTCGATGTGGTGGGGCTGGCGGTGGACCTGACGGACTTTTGAGTGCAAGAAGAGCAGCTGTAAGTATTCAGTTTTAACAACAATTAGTTACAATGTTTACAATGTTTTATAGCTGTTGGACGACTATCAACCAGTAAAGGAGGTGTATCTGAGAACTGTTTGATAATCGGCCTAGGTTCTGGTATGGGTGATGACCATTGATTTTCTCTCGTTCCTGATGGTGGACCTCCTCTCGGTGGAGTAGCAATAGGTCTCGCAAAAGTTGGTAGAAACTCCGGGATAGGAACTTCTCCTTTCACTTTGAGCACAACTAAATGCATGGCGATAGAGAATTCGGATAAATCGAGCCATCCATCTTCGTTAACATCTGCCAATGCCCAGATTTTCGATAAAGACGAGACATCGAGCGAACTTCGTTTGAAAAACGCCACAATTCGCTGATCGGCTCCACACAGAGCCCCACTCATATCAATTGAACCCTGAATTATGATTTGAATGTTGAAAAACTCATAAATTAAAATACCTGTGTTGTTTTAATCAGATGTCTGAAGCATTTCGTATAATATTCTTGTTGTTTTTCGTTTATTTTGAATAAAGAATCATAGGAATCAGGTTTTAAGCGACGAGGGCTGCTGATGATGTCGTTGGCGACTCTATCAAAGTCAGAATTCGAGAAATATTGAGGTCTCTCATCTGGCATGCTTCTGTATTGATTGCTAAATATATTTATTTGTTGTCAAAGTGTCAAAAAACCGGAAAAAAATTTGAAGGTTTTCGAGGGCCAGCTTTTGGTCACTGGCGTGTTTTCGAGATTTGTTTGCGCAAAGTTCGGTTGAGGAAAAGCGCTCTAACGAACAAGAGAGAAAACTTGAAGTTCTTTTTTTGAACAGCTTGAAGTTTGATCAAAGCTTCTTTGCAAACGTTTTTGAATTTTTAGAACAAAAAAAGAGAAATTTTAATCAACTTTCAGTGAAATTTTGTATTCAAGTAGATGAAATCCATTTCAGAAAATTACTTGGATTTCAGAATAGAAATATTTATCTCCAGAGAAACAAAAATGAAATGTCAATAATTAGGAACAGCGTTGATGCGCAAAGTGCGAGTAGCAATATGATTCTTCAAGTTTGGTCTCTCCGACATTCGTTCATGATATCTTTTCAAATTCTCGAACTTGTCCAATGATCCAGGGCAAGTGATAGTGGAGATATCAAGTTCTTCGAACAGCATATAATCGGCAACACTGATCTTGTCACCATTCACATAATCGGATGTCAACAGCTTGGACAATCTCGCGAGACCAGCAGGTAATGTAACAGTATCATAGTGCTCTTTTGTCTCATCGGCGAAGTAAATATATCGAACATATTCGTCGCGGAAATTACGAACACACTCGAAAAACACGTCGATGAACGCCGCTTCTTCTTGCGTCGATCCGTAAAGATCTGAGAACCCAGATATAATTATCAGAGAACCAGTTTTCTGAACTTACCAAAACGTCTTCCAAGAATTCTCATGATCGCACCAGTTTGAACATAACTCTGATCTCCGATAGTAAGTCGAGGAACCTGTCCCCACGGCATAGAGTCCTTCAACTTCTCCCACTCATCACTCTCCCATCCAAAACGGTTCTCAGTGTATGGAATGTTTTGATCAATAAGAAGTGTCCGAATATATTCTCCATAGCCTCGAATATCGAAATAATCTAAAGTGATCGACATATTCGAATTGAAACCCACAGTGTATCGCAAAAAATGATTGTGAAATAAATATCTCATGTGCAAAAAGAAAGGGCGGGGCAAAAAATGGGCGTATGTTTATGTCTTGAAAAATAAACGAGGAGGACAACATCAAGTTTTTATGAGATCGAAGGAACATTATGGTCAGTGTGTATATTTTGAATTCCGGTGGACTCTGTAAGCATACAAATCTAGAAAAAACACTGTCTAGATAAGATTTATTCACCCAAATAGAACAAAATCAATGATAAGGAACACCGTTGATGCGTAAAGTGCGAGTGGCAAGGTACTTCTTCAAGTTAGGCCGTTCCGAAATTCTCTTGTGATAATTCTTCAAGTTCTCAAACTTATCCAATGATCCAGGGCAAGTAATAGTGGAGATATCAAGTTCTTCAAAGAGTATATAATCGGCTATGCTGATCTTGTCACCATTCACATAGTCGGATGTCAACAGCTTCGATAATTTGTACAATCCTTCAGGGAGGGTGACAGTGTTATAGTGTTCCTTGGTCTCATCGCCATTGTAAATATAGCGAATGTATTTGGTGCGGAAGTCGCGAGCACACTCAAAAACCATGTCGATGTAAAAGGATTCCGATGGGGTTGATCCATTGAGATCTAGAAGATAGATTAATTTTTCGAAGATCAAGGATGAGATAGCCCGTTGAAATCGGACTGATTTCGGCAAGGTTTTTTTTCAAGTTGGAATTCTTCTGAGAATGAAACAGACCTTCTGAGAATGAAAGCGGACCGGTTTGCGTTTTTTGGCACTTCTTTTCGCTAAGAACCCTAGTAAATTTACCAAAATTCTTCTCTTGCGATTTTTGAACGGTATTTTTTAAAGGATTTAACTTGGTTTTGCAGTTTTTTGCCCCACAACCGACCTTTTCGACCTTCTCAAAGCGGACTTAGCCATCTTCCAGGCATTTAAATTTGAAAAAGCCCCAAATTCTCACCATAAACTCTTCCAAGATGTCTCATGATTGCAGCAGTTTGCACATAGCTCTCATTCTCAATTTGAAGACGAGGAAATTGGCCGAACGACAAGCATTTTCGAAAATCTTCCCATTCTTCGCTCTTCCATTTCATTTGATTCTCCTTGTATTCAACGCCTTGATCATGCAACAGAAGGCGAATATACTCTCCGTATCTTGAAAATGTTTGACTTGGGCTCAACTATGATATATTTTTGAAAACCTCTGAAATCAAAATAACCCAAGGTGATCGACATTCTGTCAGCTAGCAATTAGAAAGTAGTTCCTACTTATGAAAATTGTGAAAGACCTTATAAATCTCCGAATTGTCATCATTATTATGAGCGATTTTCTGATCTTTTCCATTTGTCATCATTCGTCGACAAAGTATTTTTTTCTGATCCAATAGATTGTTTTGATGAACTTTTGATACATTTGCGACAGAGGCGTAGTTTGTGTGCAATTTTTCTGTTTTATGATAACAAAATTGAAAAGCAAACAAAAAAGTTTTTTTTCAAAGGAGGGTCAGTCTAATTGTAATGCAATGTTCTTGTTTTTCGAAAGAAAAAATCAAACAACTTTTGAGTGCGGGGAATTTTATGATAGTGAAAATCCAGGAATTAAACCTTAGGTCGATTCAAGAGATTTCTGGTTTAACTTCTGGGGTTATAAGCCAATCATTTTTCGCTCTTCAGATACACATGAAAATCGAATTCAACTGGTGAAATAAGTCTGAAAATCAAATTATTTGCTCATGGAGAAGACTGTTTCTTGAAATTTATAATCCTGAAACACCAGAACATACAGTTTTGACAGTCAGTATCCAAAAATCAATGTTTCTAAGTCAACGCCAATAATTCGATGAATTTGGATATCAGAAACGGATTCTACCAGTCAAACAGCCCTAGGCATAATATCACTTTCTTTTGATCTGATTTTTCAATTGTAACTGAGCCTTGTATGATTTTTCAACAAAACATCCGAACAAAGAATTAAAAAAAAATGAAAGTTTCGACTGATTTTGATATAAGGATCAAATTCTACGGGTCGAATAACCCCATAGATTAACTTATCACCATTTGAAAAACTCTGATTTTTGAAATAATTCTTGTTCAAAAACAAAACTTTAAAACCTGGTCCATCAAAGTGTTTTCTCAGGAATGATATCGATTATCAATAATATTTTCTCTGACTTTGTGATGATGCCTATTAGCAAAAAAATAGTTTATTTTATTGGTTTTTCTGACCTCAGGGGGTATCTGACGGTTGCCGGGTTTTGTTGTTTGCTATCTCTTCGTGTGTGCACTTTTTGAGAACCTCCCTCGCTTCTCTTTTCAGAACAAGTTTCATAATAAATCGAGAAAATGACTACATTTCATTACAAAAAAAAGTTTATGTACAAAACATTCCTAAAATTTATCAACAACATTGATGCGTGAGTTGCGAGTTGGAAAATATGCCTGTAAAAATAAAGATCTTCTATGACTAATCGAAAATCCTTAAGAAACTCACCTTCAAATTTGGTCTCTCCAACATTCTCTTATGGAAGTTCCTCAAGTTTTCAAACTTTTCCAATGATCCAGGACAAGTGGTGTTCGACACATCAAGTTCCTCGAACAAAATATAATCAGCAAAGCTGATCTTGTCACCACCAACGTAATTTCCTGTCAACAATTTCGATAATTTGCCCAATCCATCAGGCAAGGTTACAGTATCATATTGCTCTTTGGTCTCCTCGTCGTAGTAAATATAGCGAACGTATTTCATGCGGAAGTCGCGTACGCATTCAAACATTGTGTCAATGTGCACAGCTTCAGACAACGATGAGCCGTAGAGGTCTAAAATTCGATATTTTGACCTGTTCACTAAAATTTAACTCACTATAAAGTCGTCCCAGATGTCTCATAATAGCCCCAGTTTGGACGAATTTCTCATTTCCGATAGTGAGACATGGAACCTGACCGAATGGCATGGTCTTCTTCAAGTCTTCCCATGTTTTACTATCTCTTCCAAATTGATGATCAGTGAATTGGATCTTCTGATCAGCAAGGAGAAGTCGAATGTACTCTCCAAAGCCTGTAAAAAACTGTTCAGAAAAACCTCTAAAAATATCAAAACATACCTCTGATATCGAAATAGTCCAAGGTAATCGACATGATTATCAAGACAACTTACAAAAGTACTAGCAATACGGTTCGTTTATATACGTACACGTTTTACTTATCACCATAATAATAATATGATAAGGTACAATTTGATTTTTAATGTCATCATTCGTTGAAATGTTGGAGAAGAACAATATCAACAAAACGTGGCTCAACATTTTTGCAGTACAATAATTTACATTGATGAATATATGTAGGTCGAAATACATTCGATATCACGGATATTTTTTTAAAATTCCACTTTTTTAAGGATTAGGAGGGGTTTCCGATGTATGTCAATGTCAAAATCGGATTTTATAGGTCAAAAAACCTCAAAGCACTTTTCATATATTTAACACAAGTATTATTTTTTATGTGTTTTATTCAATAATGGTGTCCTGAACTTGTTTTATTTCAGCAGAACTATAATCCATAACTTCAATCCTCAGTATTAATGCTCTACGTCTATTCAAAATAACCGAAAACATCCGAATCATCTGTTTTTCTCTAAGTCACACAAAAAAATTAAATTTCAAACTCCCTCCTTTGTTCGTTAGAGCGCACATTCTTCATCAAAGAAAACCTTTGAGTCAGAAACCTGCATTTTTGTTTTCTTTCCCCTTTTTTCCGCGTCCCCTTTTGCTCAATAATCATGAATGAAAACAGTAGAAACAATCCTGCTGATAACTTGAAGGTAGGTGTATTGCTCTCGATCTTTGTTGCTCTAACGTTTTCCACGAAACCGTAAATTTCAAAATAATTTTTTTAGAACGCATTTCAAAAACTGTCCAACGAGGTTAAGCATCTAGGAATGGTGTTAGGAGTTAAAGAAGGCGAACAACAACAAGTTCAGACGAGTGAAGCAGTGAAAAATGAATTTGCTGTAAGTTTTTTTCTAAATTTGTTATAAGAAAAATAAGTTTTCCTTTTTAGAAAGACATGACACAAGAGGAGAAGCAAAAGCAACGCGCAGCAAAAGCGGCTGAAAAGAAAGCTAGAGGTAAGGCAATTTTGTGATTTAAAAAAATTATAATAAAAATTTTCAGCGGAAGCTGCAGCAGCGAAAAAAGCAGCCGGAGGTGCTGCTGCGAAGCCGAACGAACCAAATGCAAAGCCAAAAGAACCAAAAGCCAAACAACTACCAAAAGAACAAGCTCCAAAACCGAATGTGCAAGATTTAGTGAAAGAAACACAATCCTTGACAATTTCCAAAGATAAAGAAGTCAAATCCGCTCTTAAAACGAATCGTGTACATTCAAATAGTGGTTCGAATCGAGAAGTTCAATTTGGTAAGGATTTTTTATATTAAAAAATGATATAATGTCAACGTAAAGTTTTCGATAAAAAATAATTAAAAATTTGAAAACTAGCGAGTTTCAACAGATTGATGAAAAAATCTTTCATTCGCTCATTCCAGTATATCACAAACAGTTTTAATTAAAAATTCAACAGAATTTTAAACTTCCATATATTGATAACTTTTTTTTATGCGATGTCCAAAGCTGAAAAAAATGCAAAAAATCACGAATAAAAATCGTTTAAAGTTCAAGTCCAACTCTCTCTGTTTCACACGCTATTTCGAGAGTACTGTCAAAGGTCTCGACGCGAAGGAACGAAATAGTGTGTGAAACAGAGAGGGTGCTTTGAACGATTTTTTTCAATTTTTTTCGTGGTTTTTTTCAGCTTTGGACATCGCATTAATCATTAATTTTTGTTCAGCTACCTCAGATCTACAAAATGATATATGTTTTGCCAGAAAAGTCTATATTTTTCTTTCTCCTCCCTCGTTAATTGCTTAAAATTTATTCAAAGTTATTTCCAGATCTCCAAGCCAATACAACAAGTGTCTTGCGAACTTCAGAATCCGAAGAAGTTGTGATATCTCCAGATCCACCTGTAGTACCGCTAGAAGACGCTCAATCTTTATCACAAATCCATTCACATATCTTAACTTTATATTCAAGATGTGACAAGGAATTGATTTTCGATTTAGAACAGCTTTGTCAAGAATTCATTAAAGCATTCAGAAAGGTATGTATTCAAAATGTTTTTTTTTAAATAGTAGATCATTAAAATCTTTAGTTTCTCTCGGATTTTGCCGCAACTCATACCGAAGCAGCAACTCTTGCGAAAAACCTCGATCAAGCTATTCGACCACAATTGACATATTTAACTCATAGTGGTCGTTGGCCTCTTCCATACGCTCTTGGTAACATTGTCAGACAATTGAAAAGAGAAATCTCGAAATTGGATCCAAAATCTAGTGTTCAACAGCAAATCGAAGATCTTGATCAATGGTTGGAAGACGCTGAATCGGTGAATTTTGAAGCGGCATACGAAGGGATTTTGGCAAATATCGCGCCAAAACTATCGAAAACCAACAAATCAGTTTTGACCTATGATTGGTGTCCGGTGGTGAATTATGTTCTTCATAAAACTATCAAGTCACGACCAGATCTTCGAGTTTGTTTTGTTGATCCAGAATTAAATGGAAGAGCTGTTAAACATGTTAAAAGTTTTACCGATGATGGATATCGATGTCAGTATACGGATTTGAAATCGATCGGATATGCCATTCGACAGGTGAGAGTTTTTCTTTTTTTTCAAAAATGAATTAAAACATTGTGAAAAATGTCACGTTTCAAAATTCCAAAAAATACAATTAGTTCACTTTTCTGTCTTAAATTATTTTATTTCGAATTTGCCCAAAACCCATTTATTTTTCCAAGCCTAATTCAAAACATTTAAAAAAATACAAGGTTGAATGATAAAAATTAAATAAAAATACGCTTTGAAATTGCAGTTTTCAGGGTCGAAACCTATTTTAAAAATTATATTCTACTTATTTTCAGCAAAACAATTCAAGATTTTGTAAAAATATATGCTGAAACTTAAATTTAATTTCATTTTCAGTACTTTCTTTCGAAAAGCCTAGTTTTCTTGAAAGAAAGTCCGTGCAACAAAAAAAAACTCAAAAAAAAAAAACTTTCTAATTTACATTTTTAAAAAACTCAACTCATTTTATCTTAAATTATCTTCAGAGGAACCAAAAAGTATATCGGATTCAGTATTTAAAAATTTGTGTTCGCCAGTTCAAAATAAATGTCCGAACATGATTGTCAATTTAAATCATACATTATTCCGTGTGTAACTCATCCACGGTGTATTTTTAAGGTTTCAGAGTTTTCAGAGTCCAATTCGAAAGATTCTGAAAACATTCTTGGTATTTCAGTTTTCAAAAGACTTGTTTATTTCAGTTTCAAAAGTAGATAGATTTTTTCTTAAACGATTCTGAGAGCGAACAATTTCGGTTTTCTAAAAATTCGAGAATTGCTCTAAACATGATATTTTTCAATTACTAAACAAAACAAAATCGCAACTTCCCTGACCCCTTCTCTTCTTTTATTTCTCACAAAGATAATAATAATAATAAAAATAGTCATTTTTCTCAGTGTTCGATGGTTGTTCTTGGATGTTCGGCAATCTTATCAAATGGTTGTGTGGCGACAACAAAAGGATCGATTCAAATCGCGTTGACGGCCAAAGCATTCAACATACCAGTACTCGTCGTGTCGCAATATTTCAAATTCGTTGATAAGGTAAAGGGTTAGCCACATGGTCGAATCACATGGTTGATAAGATATCGCGCGGGTTAGAAATCGGGAAAAACTGTGTGTTTGATGGATAGCAGAAAAACTGTTCACTGATGCGAGAAATTTTGGTTGTTTGAAAGTAAAGAAGAAGTGTTATTTGTGTAGTTGTGCCGTGTTGGTGATTCTTCGTGTTGAACGATATCAAAAAAGACCTTGAACCATCTTACGGTAGTTTTAGAAAAACAATTGAAGTTCGTGTTGATGTAGATCTTTGAATCTGAAAATTACATCATTCAACAAAACTTTGCAGACCGATAATGTTATAGATGAACTCTGATATAGCCAATACTAGAAACATTTTTTGGCTTGGATGAAAAATCCAAGAAAAACTCTAGTGCGGCACAATCTTGAATACGGACAAAGCTTCTTGGGTAGTTTTGTTTGAAACATTAGATAATTGATGAAAAACAAGTGTAAATCCGTGCTGTTTTTATCCTGTTCTAGAGTAAATTGAGATATATCGGTGTTCTATTTGAAGATACAACTGAGTAATAGAGGGAAAAAAAGAGAAGCACCGATTTCAGACAAATGAAATCTCCGGAGCCGCATCTATTCAGCGCCGATGAAACTACGGATTTTCAAAGTTAAATTTCTGAAATTTAAAAAAGCTAAGCAGCTTGAAAGCTGACTCCCGCAACAAATAGATACGTTTGAAAAGTATTTTTCGAAACCAGTTTTTTTGTGTTTCTGTAGAACAAAAACGTAACGATAATTTAGTTACCTCAAAAAATGCTACAGTATCATATAACCCTGAAAAGTTCATCAACCATGATGATTTTTCACGATAGCAGTTAACTATTCATTTTACAGGTCCAATCCTACACCCGAATGGCACTTCTCGGCCGCGAAAACATTGAACTTCTCCCCTCAACATTGATCACCGCAATCGTCACCGATATCCGAATCTTGGCCCCTACCGCCGCTCCGGCTGTCCTCAAAGCCAAAGCTCTTGATTTGGACTAATATTTTCGATAGACACGTAGCTTTTTGACGCATGGGTATTTTTTTTCTTTTTCTCCTTACTTGTTATTTATGTATTACTACTGTACCTGTTTTTTCCTCTTTTCAGAAAGTCTATTGTTTACATATGAACAAATTTATTTTTATAGAGGACCCGCTTTGAGAAATCTAGAATCTACACGTAAATATATACATACAGGTTAACATTGGAGGTTTTGGAATAAGAAAAGGGAGATGACGAGAAGTGAAAGATTGAAAAGTTTCGAGTTGGCAGAATTAACCAATGAAGCTTGGACCATTTTTGGGTGGATTTGGAGAATGGATTCAGTAGTGGAGACGTCATCTTGAATCGAGTTTTGAGCAATTATCGAGTTTTCAGTGATTGATTGTGGTGGATTGGATGGTGTTGGAAGGCGGTAAGTCTTGATGTCACTGCACACTTGAGGCCATTTGGTGACAACGTTCGTGTCGAGCGCCATTTTTTCCATACTGTTGAAAGAGCTGGAAAATGAAGGTTACAAAAGGAGGTGAGTTTCTTCATGGCTAAAGTGCGCTCTATTGTACAGGACACCGCGTGGCCTAGGTGTGAACTAACCTCGGCCAGGGATTTGAATTTGATTTTTGAGTGCTTTGCTTTAACGGAGGAGAAATATATTAATTTCAAGTTCGATAATAGAAATTTAGCTGCGTCGCGGTTATTTCAAAACGGCTTATAAATATCAATAGGGCGCTTTTTCACCGATTAAAGATTGGCCTGTCCCTTCTTTTGAATTATCACAGTCGTGATTTTCTGTTGTTTTTTGTGCAATTGTGCGTGGTTTTCGGTGTGCTATGTGCAATTGAGGGGAGGTGAATTCAAATTTGTGTCTTTGATTATATTTTTCGATAAAATGGTAATTTTTCTAAAGTAACTTTGATTCATTAATGTACACCATCCCTTACGACGAAATGCACTAATTTTAAAACTATCGAACAAAGAACGACATTTTTTGATCAGCTACACCTCAAAAACCTTTCTGCCCTGAAGTAAAACCCACTTTCTAGTCAAGTCGATAACCAATTGAGCCGTCTCATAATCACAAATCTTCACAATACTTGGCAAATCACAATGAAGTGTGCATGTGATGTATTCACATCCTTCGGCCAAATACTTCTCAGCCGCAGTTGTATCACCTCCGAGAGCCAAATTCTTGAAGTTATTAGCCATTGAGGTAACCGCGGAGTGATGAGGAGTGCAGGTTTTGACGCATTGTTTGTCCGGTGTCATGTTGGCGAGGCAGGGGAATTTTTGACGGATTTCTGGAATGAATTCACAAGTTAATACTACGCTGTTCTTAGAGGTAACTCACTATCAAAGTTATATACACAATATTGATCCATAATCTCCGAAGATCTCATCAACAGTTGATGCAAGAATCCTGGTTGACACTTTGATGAACAATGTTGGAAGTTGTGGTAGATTTTGCAGAATTTCTCGAAAAATGTTGTATTGGAGAACGAGTTGAGAAAATCGTTGAAATTGAGTTGGAGAAGAGAGCTGGCTTTGTCTTGGCCGATTTGATTGCGAATATCGTCCATGAAGTTGAAAGAGCATTGACCGATGCATGAATCGGCGGAGGCGGATTCATGAGGTCTAGAAATTGAGGGAGTCATTACAAGGATTCTCAATTTCTTCTCTATATGAAATAAAGGATTCTGAACCCCTAGGTTCTCACATAATTGTTTTTACAGCACATAAAAAATTCAGCATTTTTTTATTTTAGGCTTTTCACTTCATCTAGAGCCTGTATTGACTTGTAAACATAATATTCAAATTTTCTGGTCTTGTGCCTCAGATCAACAAGACCACAAAAAAATGTCTGACTATTTTTTTTCTGTCCAATGATGCCGATGACCTCACATGACGCCGAGAAAAACCGGATCGCAAAAAAAAATTTTCTAATGTGATTAAATGTTGCGTTTAAGGAAGGTCAAAACCACTCTAATTAGATTACTATAGGGTCTTTCCAATAACTCACGCAACGGTTGGAATCGATGGATCTAGACGATGTGTTGGGATATCAAAGGCGCTAGCAGATCCAAGCAGAATCACACAAACTATCATCATCTTCATCGTCATATTTTTTGTATTATTATCAATAGAAAAGTATGTATTCTCTTTTTATATATATAAGTGGGATCGAGACTGAAGATCCACCCACTTTGTTACCTTTTGATGGGTGCAAAAGAAACCCAATGATTGAACGAGAGTGAATGGAAGTGATGGACACGCCCCCTTCCAAAATGATTAGAAAAATGAAAAGAAGAACAATAGGAGGTAAAAAAAAGAGAGGAGAAGGTGTAAAATGACAAAGGACAAAAAAGAAACATGATTTGTTTGTGACAATGTTAAGAAGAGGTCATTGATAGAGAGAATGATTGAGGGAGAATGGAGAGGGTTTTTTTTGGGAGTTTGAACTTGTCCTTTGAGAGGAAGTAGTAGAAGTTCATAAATAGCAACATTTTTACAGTGGAACCTGATGAACAGACATTAATGGATTTCTGAGTGTTTTTAGAGTGGCTAAAAATTGAAAAGTATACTCCAAATTACAGTTCAAAATGTAATTATGTTTATTGAGATGTTGTATACTATACTGCTATTTACTATATGGGTCACCTATATGCTATACGACCTGTACTGAATACTACACGGTCTGTACGGCCTATACTATATATTATACGGACTCTAAGGCCTGCACTATATACTGTACTGCCTGTACGGCTTATAATATAAACTAAGCAGCCTATACTATATGCTGTACGGTCTGTACTATGCACTATAGGCCTGTACGGCCTTTACTACGTTCTGTACCGCCTGTGCGGCCTATACCATTTACTATACGGCCTGTACGGTCTGCACTATACACTGTACGGCCTGTACGGCTACAGCCTATACTATATGCTATACGGTCTGTACTATGCACTATAGGCCTGTACGGCCTTTACTACGTTCTGTACCGCCTGTGCGGCCTATACCATTTACTATACGGCCTGTACGGTCTGCACTATACACTGTACGGCCTGTACGGCTACAGCCTATACTATATGCTATACGGTCTGTACTGAATACTATATATTATAAGGCATGTACGGTCTATACTCATGTTATACGACCTGTACGGCCTACACTATATGTAATACGGCCTATACTATATACTGTACGGCATGTACTATATGTTATACGGGTTGTACGGTTTATACTATATGCTATACGCCTGTAATATATACTATACGGCCTAAACTATAAAACTATATGACCTATATACGGCCTATACTATACACTGTAAGGCCTATACTATACACTTTAAGGCCTATACTATACTATACAGCCCACGGTCAATACTGTCTACACAATAGAATAAACTTCATTCTTCCCCTTTTCTCAAAAATAAACAAAATATTAGACACATCCCAGCATTGTTCCAAGGAACGCAGTGTTCTGTAAATTAGCATATTGAATTCAAATTTTTTTTTAATCGTACATACCTCCTTGAAACTTTTCGCCGCATCAACCCCACAAGTTTTGACAACATCCTTATGAATACAATCTTTGCGTTGTTTGAACCCTTCACATCTTTCTTTTTTCGGGATATAATATATGGATTGATCAAGGGTAACAGCCCAGACAGTGCAATCAGCTTTGTCTTTAGATGCAACCAACTTAAAATTATATACATCTATAGTTT
This sequence comes from Caenorhabditis sp. 38 MB-2015, assembly GCA_900536415.3. Taxonomy (NCBI): domain Eukaryota; kingdom Metazoa; phylum Nematoda; class Chromadorea; order Rhabditida; family Rhabditidae; genus Caenorhabditis; species Caenorhabditis quiockensis. The sequence continues at coordinate 55,239 of LR548910.1, forward strand.
GGTTCGAATTCAATTTACCTTCTCCGGGCATCCATGATACGGTCCCGCAAGAAATCTAAGAGATTCGCATATTGTTTTAATATATTGCAATTGATCCGAAGGTATCTGATCTTTCACCCCTTCCACGCACTTCAACGCATCTTCACAGAGATTGAGCTGAACTTTGATGGAAGCCAAATCAGCGGCAACATTTTTTGGCATTTTATTTTTTTCCTCTTTGAATTTTTCGAGTTTCTAAACATAATTTATATTTATTAAGTTTTAAATATATTTCAACCTACCTTCTGGCAAACATTCAAGTCATTCGAAAAATTTAGAGCAAAGACAGCTTGAATCAAAACAATGGCCAAGAAGATCCTGTGCATTTCTCGAGAGAAAAAATGATAGAATGAAAATGAGATTGATATCCGTTCTCTTTTATACCTATTTCACTTCCTGGCCAGTTGATTGTTGTTTGAACTCGGAGAAAATAAAGGTATAAAGTGTTTAATGGGTTCCTAGAATTTATTTGCACCTATTAATGATGAACAGGAGTTCAGGCGTGGGGTGAACAGGAGTTCAGGCGATAGAATCATTTTTATCATATTTAGGATGTTGAAAAAGCAAACCCCAATAAAACATCCAGTAAAGGAGTATAAAACCGTGTTGTCTGAATAACTAATACACCGTTCTTCGAAAGTTGGTGACCAGAAGAGGAAGTATACATCATAGTAGAGATAACATTGGATTGCTGAAGGGAATGGTATATTATCACTTTGAATGATTTCTTAATGGAAAGTCATTGGGTACCCCTACTTCAGTACGTGAAGCGTCGTTGTTTCTCGAGAAAATGGTTCTGTTCGCGTGTTTGCAATAGAGCACACTTTCTTCATCACCTTCTTTTAAGGTCCCATAATGTCTTCAACTTACGAAGATAAATTATCAACTCCTTTATAATCTTGATAATCTAATGAACATTCAGCATCATAACAACAGTGAATGTTGGTTTCATCCCAAAGTACTTTGAATATATAACAGGAAAATACAACGCGAAGAACCTTGTCAAGGCGATCAAAATAGTTTCGTACTCATTAACCAGATATAAAGTTATACCAACCGATATTATCGTTGACTCAAACGCCGGGTTGTATATCGAATATCCCCTAGAAAAACTTGATAACCAAAATATTCACAAAAACTCTTACAAAATGGTGTTGGGCAAGTAAATAGCTAGAAATAGCGTGATTAAAATATGCAGATTAGTATATGCGCGGAAGAAACAAATCAAGTTGAATGAATTTCTCTCCTTCTTGTTTTTAAGAAAAGTGTTGAATATTAAATAATTGCAAATCACACCAAATATACCATTCTGAAAAATCGAAATTAGAGGTACATATTTCAGATCTCTGGATGAGAAGTCTTACAACGAAAGTCTTACAACGAAACGGCACTTTTTCAGTTATATATCGGTCATATTTGATACTTACCAACGACACTCCGCTAGCCCGTACATTAGCGTTGGAGAATAAAAAAGAAGGGAATCCAAAACTTGTTTTTTTTCTGAGAAGTTAAAGGGGGGGGGGGGTAGTGTGACTTAGTAAGTTGCTTTTAATTGAAAGAGCTCATTTTTTATTCTAGAAACATTTTATGCGAAATCACCAAACGATATGGTGCACGAGTAAAAAAAGGGTGAAAAGTAAAAAAAGGGTGAAAACAACCGAGTTTGGTTGTTTTCAAAAACAAAAAATTAATTTATAAAGTTGTAGTGGTATTTGAGACAACTCTTATCGTCACTTCTTCCTTCTTCTTAAATAATCTAATTTTCTCATTAAACATCATCATAATAAAACCATCGAAAGAGTGTAGACATTGCCAAATAACTGTGCCACTAAGAAAAGTCCAAAGGCGAGATGTACTAAGACTCCTGAAAAGGAATTATTGATTGATTTTCTATCTAGTTTATATAACTCACGCAAGTTTGAAAGTGAACAAAACATCCAAAACAAACAAAGAATCTTGGAAGCAAGTTTGAACAAATAGCCGAACATTTTTGCGAGTTTTAGCTCGACTTTCAGACTTCACAGTATATAAGTTACGGTAGAATAGAAACATTTTAATCGAATTGAGAATATTGAAAAAGCAAACTCCGATGAAACATCCACCAAAACAGTATACAATACTATTACTTGAAAGAACCTCACAACGATCTTCAAAAGTGGGAGACCAGGAGAGGAAGTATACATCATAGTAGAGATAACATTGGATGGCTGAAGGGAATGATATATTATCACTATGGCCGATTTTTTTAATGTAGGAAATGAATGTGGCATTGGCTACCCCTAGTTTAGTGTGTGGAGTGTCGTTGTTTTCAGAAATAAGGTGTTTTATTTTTTTAGCTTTCAGATTCAGGTTTTCGAAATGTTTTCATTTAATGGGTGCATGTTCTTACCCAACTAGGAAAAAACGTTTGCACAAATAAAAAAACAAAAAACTTTTCCGTCAAGTTCGGTGTGTGCATCAACAAAAATTATGATGCAATTTTGCGGAGTGTAGTTTCAGAGAATCTTTTTCAGAAAAATAACATTTTTCAAATAACTCAAAAATCGCATTATACTCAAAAAGTTACTTTTCATAGTTCTAACTCGTATACACTCACGGAGATATGTTATCAATTCTCTTATAATATTCGCGATCTGATAAATATTCAGCATCATAACAACAGTGAATGTTGGTTTCATCCCAAAGTACTTTGAATATATAACAGGAAAATACAACGCGAAGAACCTTGTCAAGGCGATCAAAATAGTTTCGTACTCATTAACCAGATATAAAGTTATACCAACCGATATTATCGTTGACTCAATCGCCGGGTTGTATATCGAATATCCCCTAGAAAAACTTAATAACCAAAAGATTCACAAAAACTCTTACAAAATGGTGTTGGGCAAGAAAATAGCTAGAAATAAAGTGATTAAAATATGCAGATTAGTATATGCGCGGAAGAAACAAATCAAGTTGAATGAGTTTCTCTCCTTTTTGTATTTTATAAAAGTTTTGATAACAAGATAATTGCAAGCCACGCCGAAAACACCATTCTAAATTTTAAAAATTTAGTTGTGAGGGAAAAAATGAAAATTTACTCACACTAAGAATGAGGAACGCAGCCAGGAGTGATACAGGATCTTGATAATCATATACATCTGTCGAGTTCATATCCATGGTTTGAAAAAGAACGAAATTCTGTCAGAAGTAATTAATAATAGTGTTAGCTTTGGCACACGCAAATTGCTTCCAAAATGAGCATAAGTAGTGATTAGGGAAATGTCAGCCTACCGAAATTCTGAAAAAACTATGATGTGAATAACTATTAAGTTTTAAAGTGCAAAATAAAGAAATCATCATTCTTAAAACGAATTAGTCAACTTCAAATATTTATCACTTTTTGAAGTCAGAAAGGTCCCAATTTTGAATATTTGGTTATTCCACACAAAACACACAACTTGACGGAAATGTTCAAGTTCATTTGAACTTTCAGTGAAAAAAAATATTTTTCCAATTTTTTGAAAAATAATTGTTCTATAAACCTCTCCCCCACAAAAACCTGATATTTGAACCAAGAAATTTTCACACACATTAAAGTTTCACATTTTATTAAATAATTGTCCCTCTTAAAAATTCAAAATCAAAGAAACAAGTTTACGAAAAAAAAGATGTTCTAACTAAGGTGTGTGCACATTCGCGTCAAGTTGTGTGTTTTGTGTGCAATCAACAACCCGGCAAAATCAGCAAATTTGAATCATCTTACCTATATACTAATTGGAAAGTTGTTTTTTGAAAAAATGTATGTTCGCATTCATAAGTCAGCTCTAAACCAATAAAAAATTCTCGGATCTGGACAGAATGTTTTACTTTTTTCTGTTCTCCAACTTTTTTTAAAGAATAGTTTCTAGCTTCACTGAGATGCGCGGTGTGAAATTAAACTTTATAAATCTGTTTAAATATTCAAACACATTTCGATTGCTAAAAAGTCCAACAGCTGAAAAAATAGGTTAACACCAAAAAAAAAAATGGAAAGTTCATTTTGAATTGATGAACACTTTCTATGCAGTCGAAAAGTGATATGGTTTTTCACCGAAAGATTTAGCTTTTGGAAAACAAACCTCCAAATATTTCCATTTTCATGAAATTTGGAATTTTTTCTGGGCGTTTCCCAAAAAATTCAGATTTTTCAGTATTGTTTTTCATCGATTGAATATTGTCAAAAAGTTACATTCTACCTCATGAAAGAGCTAAACTTTTCTAATTTTTTCTCACTTCAAGAGGTCGATGAAATATCATTAACAAATTAAAATAGAAAAAAAAACCAAAAACCAAAAACGTCCGGATTATTAGAGAGAAACATCTCAGTTTTCACCATTTATCACAGTTTTCGAAGCGGAGGTCCTAAGTTTTTTCTGCGACTTCAGATGTTTTTTCACAAAAAAAGAATCGCCCTATCTCGACATACCCAGAAGGATGACGACGGCGACCTTCTGGTTTTTTTTTATTCTTGGAAATCTGTTTCACAAAGCTCATGGGAGAATGGATAGACTTCATAAACTCAAAAATAATTTCCTAATTTCTAAAAAAAAAAAATCATACTTACCTTTTTTTATGAACAAAAGTCAATTACAACGTCTGAAAGTCATATATAAAAACAATGGCTCAATTTTTTTGCAGCTGTCCACGGGGAGTATTACGAATGAAGAATTAGTCATAATATAGGGTGGTTCAGATGTGACCACGGGTTTGATGATCTCTTGGAGCTGAAGTCGACGTATCCATTTGAATGCTCCAAAATGGCTCAGCACCGACTGAGAGGTTCAATTTGTGCTGATTCTAACTAGCCTATATTTCTGAATTCTCGAATTTTGTCAGAATCTCCAAGGAAAAACCATTAGTAACCATTTTCCCCATTTCATAAAATGACCTTTGCACAAAAGTTCAAAGTCAAACCATTTATAAACATCTATACTCCATATTTGTTCACCTATTTTCAGAACATTTTAGGTTTCTTGTTTACCTACCTATATATGTATTTAAAGGCACACTAGCAAACCTACTTTGTCATGTATACTTATTTTCTTCTTCTTTTTCTGTTAGTATCTTTGGCTTTCTCAAGCCCCTATTCCCAAAGTTCTTCAAGCAGTTCAAGCTCCAGTTCGAGTTCCAGCTCTTCTGAATACGATGGATAAGGTGACTAACTTGTGCTTTTAGGCTCATTGCTAATTTTTTAGATACTTGTGCTCCTTCTCCACCTCGTTGTACTTGTTTATTCCCAACAATTCAGTTCAGATTCTGGAGATTCATCTGATACTTCGAGTAGTGAAAGTCAAGAATATGTTGTTTTTTACCCGTGATATGTTTTGTGGTAACAATGAATAAATAAATATTTATTTTCCATATGTACCATAAATATTATCATCATAACTTCGCCGTAAGCTTCGAGTTCTTGGACATACGAATCATCATAACTCTGAGATGACACGAAGAAGATCGACAAGAGGATGGCACATAATATCAAGAGACTGAAAAAAAAAAATATAATCAGTTTTCACATCGCACACCTCGCGACCTAAAAGCCGACAAAATCAGTCAGAAAAAACACTCGAGCAGGCTGAAGACACTAACTATATTTTAATAGTTGAAAGGTGGGGTGAGGGACTCGGCAAGTTGCTCTTAAAACAAAGAGCACATTTTTTTAGGTAAGACCCTCGAGGGATTTTTTACGGAAAAGTCTAGTACTCGAGAAAAAAAGTTCAAAGTTGAAAATTTCTCGAATACCAGACTTTTCCGTAAAAAATCCTTCGAGGGTCTTACCTAAAAAAAATGTGCTCTTTCTTTTAAGAGCAACTTGCCGAGTCCCTTTACCCCACCTTTAACTTTAAAATTCAATAAAAGTATTTGAGATGTGTTCAACTCATCTCATGGCTCACTAGAAAGTGATTTTTGATGATTTCAACATCCGATACCATGTAAAATGAAGAGCAATCTCAACTTTAAAAAATCTGTGTTCAACATTTAGAAAATTCAATTCGAAATTTGATCCAAGTTCTGTGAATCAACGAAAAAAACCAAACTAAGATATCAAGTTCGAAATTTGCGCGTGTTACCGATTTTTGAATATCAATTAGAGAAGAGCAATACTAATTTGAACTCACGTTTTTGAAGTCATATTGAACATCACTTCGGTGTATGAAAGAAACAAAACCCATGGTTTCTTAAAGGTGGACTGCGAAGTAATTGGAAACAGCGGTGTGTAAAATTTCGTCGCGCTTCTGTTGAAAAGTGCACACAAACACCCAAGTTAACGCGCATTTCCGTCAAAGAAAAAATAATAAAAAATGAATTTTCCACTTCCCCGCGTGTTCAATAGAGCACACATGCCCCATCAAGCAAAGCAAGCAAAACATCCTTTCTGGACCTGTTTGGCCCTCCTGTGCGAAATTTTTTTTTTTTTTTGCTCGACGGGACATATATATAAGGTGAACATATACTTTAGAGTGAAGGAAACATGCAATTATCTCGCAGTCCTCCTTTAAAGCAACCTCTGAAGCTAAAAATCGATACCAGAAAAAATCGGCAAAACCTATTGCAAATTGAAGTTAAAATTGTTAAAATTAGGATCCCAAAATATGAAATCACAATATTTTAAGCAAAATCAGTTTCAGCCATTTGAATTTCACATGGGAAATCAATTTTGAATTACCTCCTCAGCACACGTTTCAAAAGGATGAATATTTTTATTTTTTACGTGAACTTTTTTCTCTCGACCTCCCTGTTTTTCAAAAAAAAAAGTCGTCAATTAAAATGTACGTGGCTAGCGTGTTCACACATTTTGCTAGGAATGATAGGAGAAGAATTTTTAAACTGATTTTCGCCGTTTTTCGTTTTTTGACTCAAACTCAGCCAATTTTGAACTTTTCGTTATATTTTTTTGTCAGTAATAGAGAACATGTCATACTTCCAGTATTTGTTATTGCTGATCATGGATACAGACATGCCTTTTAGCTTACGGGGTTGCTTTAAATGACAGTTTTTGTTTGCACCGCAAAGAGCCTATGCCATTAGGAAAAATAAATAAAAAATTTCATTGAACTTGAAGTTCATCAAAACAACACCTGATCAATACCAACTAAACTTCGTAATTCTTTTTAAAGCTCTTACTTTTGACCCTCAAGTTTGAATGGGACCTTTATGTTATTTTGGGTACCCTTTTCTAGGGTAGCACCCTTTTCAACCCCATCATCTCCTAAAAAACTTTAATTAATAATTTATCATTCAAATCAACAAAAAATTCAATCATGAAGATGGTCCACTATTAATACTTCTTGAAATAACCTTCACAGTGATTCTAGGTTTAAACTTAATGATCGATATTTTCTCATTAAACATCATCATAATAAAACCATCCACAGAATGTAGACATTGCCAAATAACCGTACCACTGATAAAAGTCCAAAGGCGAGATGTACTCAAATATCTACAACAAAAAAGGTTTCTCTCAATAAAGTCCTAAATAACTCACGCAAGTTTGAAAGTGAAAACAATATCCAAAACGAATAAAGAGTCTTGGAAGCAGGTTTGAAAAAATAACCTAATATTTTTCCGGATTTTTCGACGACTTTCAGCTTTCTCAGCTGAACTTTTTCGGTAAAATCTAATTATTTTTACCATATTGAGGATGTTGAAAAGGAAAACGCCTATGAAACATCCACCAAAGAGGTAGAATATTCCGTTATCTGAATAATTTATACAACGATCTTCAAAAGTTGGAGACCATGAGAGGTAATTAACATTATAGAAGAGATAACACTCAATAGCTGAAGAAATTATTATTTTTTCTTATAGATTTTGACCAACTTACGAAGATAAGTTACTAACTCGTCGATAATTTTGAAAACTTGATAACCATTCAAAATCATAATGATAATAAATGTAGGCTTCATCCCGAAAATTTTTGAATAATATCTGGAGAAGTAGAGCGCAACGAAGCGGTTCAAAGCAATAACGATAGTTTGATATTCATTGACAAAGTATAGGGTCAAACCAAGGGAGATTATGGTTGATTCAATGGCAGGGTTATAGAAGGAGTATCCCCTGTAACAACACAACGATTGGGTAAACTTTAAAGGAGGCATTAGGCTTGTTAGAGTCCCCAGGTTTGATATTATGAGGGCATATATTTTCAGTTTTTGATGCTTTTAGATATAAATTATGAACTGAGCGTGGTATATGAAAATACAGGTTGAATTTGTATGTTCATTGTTCTTGTAAGCATAATAAAAAATAGTAAAAATTTAATTTAAGCCCATAATAATCTCATTATCAGTCAAAATTCAGTCGGTAACACTCGCCCTATTGATAATCTCATATTATTTTGATCTAAATGGAATTTTTGGCTGATTTTGATATCAGAATCGATTTCTACGGATCGAACAACCCCCTGGCTAATAATTATTTGAAGTTTGAAGTTGATTTCGTTTTTTTTTCAATGAAAAAAAAGGTTTGCATTGGAGCACACTTGCTCACACGGTCTAGGAATAAAACTATATTTGCTCAACTCAGAAGGAATTTGTCTTCTCAGATTTCAGAGTCAACCGAAGAGGTCAGGTAATACACGTTTGCATGTAAGGTAAGAAAAATTTGAATTTTTGAAAACTTTTTTTTTTGAGAAGTGGGTATTTCCTAAATTTTCCTTAAAAATCAAGTTTCGATCTTCACATATGTATCTCTTTTGAAAAAAACTGTTTACTAAGATCTGTGATTTTTCGAGTTAACCAAAGAGAATTTCATATTTTCCTCTAAGCTATACCCTACTCACAAAATCGTAGCTGGAAAAAATATCCCCAAAAATATAGTGATCAAAATATGCAGATTTGTATAAGCTCTAAAGAAACAAATCATATTGAAGGCATTCCTCTCTTTCTCATTTTTTATAAAATTTTGAAAAACCAAATAATTGCAAGCCACTCCAAATATACCAATCTGAACAAAAATTAATTTTTTTGTAACCTTTGACATAACTTACACAAAATATCGAAAACGCGGCAAGAAGTGTAATCGGGTCTTGATAATTGTAAATAATCGTTGAATTTGAATCAGAGTCCATGGTTCAAGGCTTTTCAAAATGAAGCTCTATTTTCATATTATTCTGGATATATACATATAATTGTATATAATTTGAACAAGGTGATTCAAAAGCCAATCCTCAAAAAAAAAACAACCTTTCTGGTCTCTAATATTGAGGTAGGCTAGAAAATTTATGACTGTTTTTCTTTAGAATGAAACAAAAAAACAAAAACAAAATCAGATTCATTTAATCAAAATTAGTTCTCACGCATTTTTCCACAATGTGTGGGAGAACTTTCGAATGTTATGTGTGTAATTGTTTAAACTCTAATCGCGCTCTACCGCACACCTCCCCCGCGAAGTTTAAATCTCTTTGAAATAATAATTTTTTCTTGGAAAAGTTGTGTTTTTCAGAACGTCCGTGTGTTTTTTCAGAAATTTTACGTTAATGAAACCTTTTTACAAACCAAACATTTTTCAAATTCACCATGCGTTGCGGTCGTACGTCGCGTGTATTTTGGGTACGTGGTAGCCACAATACATTTCTACTGGATGAATTCGAAAATGTGTGCAATTGTGGGTGAGTGTCATATCGTCTATATAGTTTTCTTTAACGTCGTCAAATGGTTTGATCTTGCAACATACAAAAGAGAAAATCACTAAAAATCGAGTTCACAAAGATTTTCTGCATTTGTGCGTCGGTTGTGGTGTTTGTTGTTTGCTACAGTAATTTCATTTTTAGTTTCAGCAATAAGTAATACATTTTGTGAACTCTGATGTTACGCAAAGAGCCTATATATCTCGAGTCGATTTACAATTTTAATGAGTGCATTTTAAAAATTCTATTCGCATTAGAGCATACTTGCTCATTTGGCCTATAATTATAAATGTTTAGGCTAGGAAAAAACGTTTTTGCTCATCTCAGAACCATAAATAAAAAACGGGGTAGCTCGACATCCTAAAAAAATAAAATTCTTCAATTTAAAATTCATAGAGTTGATTTTTATACCAAAGAACCCTTTACCGATGATAGTGTTAATATAGCTAAACGCGCTCTATCGCTCTACCGTACTATTCTTCTTTTTCTCACCTGCACCCTACTCTTTTCGTACAGTCTCTCGTTTTCTCTGCTTCTCTCGCCCCTTTCTCCATTGAACAACGTTAAATAACGAACCATCAGACATTCCCCAGATTTATCTGTTTGACTTTTTCAACAAAAAAAAAACTATAAATACATTTTATTCATCCACAAAAATCATCCGATTCATTCTCCCATTGTGTATTGATGATTAACCGCTCGATATGAACCACTCTTCGGGTAATAGTAGAAATTGGTGCGATCCGGATCGATCGGCGCACTCTCTGGGCTCAAATTAGCACCACCCAAATCCGCATAATAGAAAGCACTATACCCCTCATTTGCACCATTTGGAGTGTATGATCGCTAGAAAAAAAACTTGGCGATTTTTCTAGAAGAAAATCCTCACATAGTAGGCCGATGTCAGACTTGTCAGATACACAACAAGTAGACTGAAACAGATGTTGAATGTCACCATTTTTTGAATGAACCCTGGAAAAAAATTGTGGTTTGTGATTTAATACATGTTTGCGCAAAAAATTAGAGAAAACTTTTTACGCAAGTTTATTGACTCTCTGTGACCTGTGGCTATGGCAAATGATGACTTTAAAATATGAGTCATGTAATGGTTTAAACAAATATATAGAGTAGTTGAAAGCTTTAGAAAAACTCTTGAGAAATAAGAAACACCCATTTGTTTGCCATTTGAAAGAAATTTAAAAGATCACTCGGGGAAAAATCGGCAAGCTTGCGACATTCGGCTGTCGCAAGGCTTGCGGTGTTCTTGCGCCAATAGTCGCAAGCTTTGCGACATCTAGCAGCAAAACTACTGCACGGCTTGCGACACCCTTGCGCCAGAAAAAATGTGTCGCAAGTTTGCGACAAACTGCCGCAAGCTTGCGACAAGGAAAAAGCCTTGCGACACGCTTGCCGTTTTTTCCCCGAGCAGTTGAGAAAAAAATGAGTAATAATTTTAATTAAATGAAAAAGTTCAGAGACTAGAATTCGTGCTATCCGGCAGATTTTTTGAGCATTGATGATTCTATCGAAGAAGTAGACCCTAAGAGAGATAGACAGCGAATTAAAATGAAAGTTCAAATGAAGTTTTGATAGAATTAGAGGTCAGCGTATTTCAAATGGTGATAAAATCCTAATGTTGGGGTTACTCGACCCGTAGAATTCGATTCTGATATCAGAATCAGCCAAGAATTTCATTCAGATCGAAATAATATGAGATTATCATTAGAGCGCGTTTTACCGATTGGAATTTGACTAATTATTTTAAAAAATTAACGACAAATGAGAAGTATATCATGCTCTCTCTGAGCCTCCCCTGTGAGCTCCCGAACATTAAAACGTAGCTCTTCGTTTCGAAACCCTATCATGAATACCTAGAAAAAGAATGATCAAGCCAAAATCTTCCAGGTGAACCGACATTTTCAGCTGTTCTTGAGTACGCTGGCAATACCAAACATCATAAATTTCTAGTTTCAAAAAACGCCTAAAATCTGTTCAAGACCAATTTTCAAAGTTCAACTTCAAAATTTCCTAAAACTAATACACTAGAATGAGAATTTCTATATTTTTCAGTGATTTTTTAAAGTCATTTTTTCAGTATAGCAATGAGCACAAAGAATTAAGAAAAAAATTACGGTCTTTGTTAAAGGCTCATCTAGTTACTGCTTTGGGTCTCGTTAGTTGAAAACAAAAAAATTTTCCAAAGAAAAGTTTTGACAAAAAATCGTGAAAGCGCCGTCATGAAAATAATATGAAATTCAAGAATTTATGATTCTTAAAATCGAAAAAAACGCTTACGAGCTCATAAAGATTTTTTCTGCCTTTCCGATGTCAAAACTGAAAAAGAACATTTTCAGAATCTAACATCACATTGAACTAAAAATAAAAATGTCCGTAAAAAAATTCGTGAATCTAAAATTTATTTTTTTTTGGATAATAAAAAATTTATATATCTCGCGCGCAAAAAATAGAATCATGTGTATTTGTAGGGATTTTAGTTAGTTTCAGGAAATGAAAGAAAAAATAATTAATTTGTTTTTTTTTCTTCTTCTTTTTCGAATGATATTTGGGTTGGGTCGGTTGGAGAGCAAAAATTTTCTGCAACAAAAAAACAACTGGGAGTTTCTTGCTTGTCTAATGAATTCTGGAACGCTGAGCACAAGAATTCAAGTGCTCTTCGTCTTCAAGAGCTCTAAAAATCACGTAGAGTTGGGTGAAGAAAGAAGGTATTTTTTAGAACAATGACGTATTCATTAAGCTGCTTAGGAAAAAACAATACATATATTGTTGACAAATAAATTCTCAGAATATAACATATTTTTTAATGTAAAGTTTTCGGCGAATTTGGGCGAAAATAGAGGTTCTGAAAAAAATTGGGTCAAAAACTCGAACGCATATTTTAAAGCAACACCCCACTTTGAAATTCATGGTTCTATCACAAGCAAAAATTGTGTATCAAATTGAATACATGGCACTTCACGTAAAATTGCACACATTTTTGAAAAAACATAATTCCCAATTTTTTTTTCGAACATTTTGAAGTAAAACAACGACACTCCTCTTGCCTCTTGTTTAGCACAACGGGGGCATTTCAAACTTGATTTTTTTTTTGTAATTTTTTTCTACTCCATTATTTTTATTCAACTTTCTCTATCATCTTCTCGAAACAAAAAAAAATCAGAAAAATTCGAGGAAAATTTTCCTTTTGTTCAAAAAAAAAAGAAGAAATGATTTCAAAGCAATGGTACATCGTTTGGGTTTTGTCACGATTTTGAAATGTTCTGTTTGAAGAATTGGTTTTTTTCGAGAAAAGTAGAAAATTTTCTTAATTTTTTTCATCCTAAAACAACAATACTCCGCTAGCATCTTGTTTAGCGCAACGAAAGGAAATTCAAACTTGTTTTTTGTGAATTTTTTCTAGTGAAATAGAAATTCAAAAAATTCAAAAACACACCACACAACACACTGAAACTGCACACAAAACATCAAACCTGACGCCAATTGAAAAAAATTGTTTTGGGTCTTAAAAGAGAAGGAATTGAAGAAACTGGATAACTTTCTGAACTTTAATTCTCATGTTCATTTCTTAAAGCAACACCGTTAGCCAAAAATTGAAATCAATAAAGTTAACAATAGCAATATAAGAATCCATACTTAAGAAATCATAGTATTTTCAGTGAACAATTTTAAGTTAGGGTGTAGCTTTAACGACGGTCCCTCCGTTGTCCCCTCAATTTTTCAAAACGGTTTTCCTTCTTCCTCTCAACACATAGTTTTACTCATTGGTAAACATAAGCCAATGGCAACTATAAGCTACTCCTCAACCAAGAAAAAAAGAGGTAGAACAGTATTGTTGACAAATGGTCGAAATTTGTTTGTTTTTTATCATTAAAGTGTTCGACAAACGTTTCGGTAAAGATCATTCAAAGCTCGATCAGACAACGAACAGAATTTGAAGAATGGCAAAATGATTTCTAAAAATAAACGGTGAAAGTGAAAACCCATTTGTGGGTGGAAAAAATCAAGGAAGTGAAATTCAAAATAACCTTTCCTTCATTTATCCATGCGTGAAATTGGACACCTCCGCAGGTTCAAAGGTTCATTTTAAACGAAAGTGAGAATGACAGACTATAATAACCTTAAAAAATTTGCAGCTGCTCAAAATATATCATATCCCAAAAAAAAATCTGCTTTGTTGAAAAACAAAATTCTCCTTGTTTTTTTTTAAATGAATATTCAGCTTTTGGGTTTTCGTTGTTGTTGATGGCACTGAAGATGTACTAAGGAAGGGAAGGGAAGTAGTGTCAAACATCAGCCCACATCACTTGAGATTTTGACAAGTATTGAGATAGTTTTGTTGGTTAAGGGCAAAAATAACAAAAAACTTGTGATAAAACTGAGAAATTGAGCTCATAACCAGGATTTCGCTGAGCTTTATCTATCAATTGTTATATGCTTTAGCAATTTTTATTTTTAGTCTGTCCTAGTTAATAAAATATAAAAGATTCGGTCATTTTCTAACGAGATAATATGTTCTGAGGTCACGTCCAAAACTAAAAAGGAAAATCCGTTAAAAATCGTCCGCTCCATAAAATTTCGTGATTTCTGGACAGTTCTAGAGTTCTTTAAATCAACAACCTAGGCTAAATCGGTGTATATGAAATTTTATAAAATCTATTGGAAATCAAGGTCATCATATTTTCAGAGAGGTGAGTTTCAGAAATTTGAAATCACCTCTCATATCATCCATAGTCACGTTTCAAAAAAAAAAAAATGTATTTTTTACGAATTTCACGTTTCTAATTTTTTTTAAATCACTTTTAAAAAAAATTTTTGAAACGTGAAAAATTAAATCGGTAACACGCGATCTGTTGACAATCATCACTCAAAAAAAAGTGTGCAGGTGTAAAAGTAAATTTTTCTGTTAAAAATAGGAATGCACCTTTAAATTGATACAGTATTTATTTGTGTGTTTGGACTATTTATAGGATATCAGAATCAATTTCTACAGGTCCAACTGAATAATATAAAATAAATTTCTTGATTTTCATTGGTATCGACATTAGCATAACCTGTTGCTTTGAGGAAAAATTCAAGAAAAATTCTGTTTTCAGAAAATTCCAGCGGTTATTTATATCCAAGTAGTTTTTCTCGTTTACCACTTTTCAACAAATCGAAGATTCGTTTTTCGAAACCTCATACGACGGGTATAGCAGTGTGGTAAAGCCGTAATTCGTCGGTTGCATTTTTTTTTGAGACGATGCAGAATTTGATCAAGAAACACATAATTTTTGTACCTAATCTATAATATTTGCGTTCAAAAAATACATCATTTGTTCACTCCTCTACTCAACATACTTCCCTTCCAAAAAGATACCATATAAAAACCCCGAAAATTCCCCATAGTTCACATTTTCACCATTCTTCCGTGTTCTCCTCGCTTTGGCTCTTCTCTCCTGCGCAACTGCCTACTATGTGAGTTGAAAGAGGAGAGTATTAGAATTTTCAAAAATCAATTTTCAGCGCAACTACTACACTGGGTCAAACAACTACTATCGGTCGAATAGAGGTTACAACAACTACAACAACTATGGCCAAAGATCCTACTACAATTCAGGATATTTAAATGGCTATAATTACAATTCGAACAGATACGGATACAACTACAACTCTTATCCATACTCGACTTACTACTCTACTTATGGACGTAAATAATACTACTTCAATATTCCGTATATTTTTGAATAAAAATATTCATCGGATATATGTGGCTCTTTTATTTTATCATTAAAAAATTTTTAAATCAAAGACCTGGGTTGTCGATTTTAATTGCCAAACCACAAAAACTTACATACCTTCTTACCTCACAATATTTGCGTTCAACAACAAAAAAATTTATATGTTGTTTGCTCTTCCTTAATCGCCCCTCCTTTTTTCTTCCCAAAAAGATCCCATATAAAAGCTCCCAAAATGTCTCAATTTCATCAAAAACCAAAAAAAAACTCGTCGAAACATGCAATTCTTCAATGTTCTCCTCGCTTTGGCTCTTCTCTCCTGTGCAAATGCCTATTATGTGAGTTTCAGCAGGATTTCAGGGCTATTAATGAAATTATTGAATTTCAGCTCAATTACTATACAAATGGCAACTCGAATTGTTGTGGTTCGACTGGCACAACCTATTACTATTACCCTAGCAATGGTTACAATACCAATGGGCAAACAACAACATACTACTACGATACAGGATCGTCGAATGGCTATAACTACAACTCCTATCCATACACGACTTACTACTACACTTATGGACGTAAATAAGTGCATTCCATTTTGTATATTTTTAAATAAACGCATTCTCAGGCTATTTTGAAAATAGTTATCTTGGATCAAAAAAAAATTCAAATGAAGTACACCACCTCGATATCATTGAAAACTTCTGCTAAACTTTTTTTTTCTACTATGTTTCTAGACTATTCAAGTGTGCTCTGATGATAAATAATTTCACGTTTTTTAGAATTGTTCTTTAAAGGGGTTGTCCAGGTTCACTGTAAATTTTTTTCGCTTGTTCGTTGAGCAAGAAAGTGTGCTCTATTGTGAACACGCGAGTCTATCTTTTCCAAATGTTCTTGTTTTTTTTTTGAAGATAGGTGTGCATACACTTCACACGCTCACGGTGACGACAATTTGCACACTTTCTTATCAGTGATTTCTGACAACCTCTTTGAAGGTGAAATGAGTTCGCATTATCATTATAAGTTTTAAAAAAGTTGTATCTTATTTTCTCCAATGACAATCAAACGAAAATTACCAAGATTACCAACAGTGGTGGGCAAAATACCACAACCGACGCACAAATTCACAATTTCTGAGTTTATCCGATTAATGTTGACATGATACAAACGACAACAATCAACATCAAAGATTGATAAACACTGGTATTGTCCACAAATTCATCGATACCACGCGTTTCATCGCACACCGTGCCAGCGAAACAAAAATTGTTTAATTAACATTGGTACAAACAAACACCTGTACATTTGAATTTTAACTTTTTGTTGACAAATTCCGAACCCACACGTTTCTTCGCTCCGTCACATTTTTTTGGCGTGTTTTTGTTTTTGCACTTGAGATTAACATAAATTTATAGATCGTGTTCAGCTTCAAGTAAAAATGACGCCCGTTCAACGAATTATTCTCAAATTTTTTTGCCCGATTTCGATCGATGTGATCACAACACTCAGCCTTATGTTTCAACAGAGTTACCTATTTAACGGACAAAGTTCAACAGTTTTTTTTTTAAATTCTTTCATTCACAAATCTTTATGGAGAATTTATTGAAGAAATAATTCTTGAAAGTCAAAATTAAAAACGAAAATTCACCGAAATGTGCCCGTTCCTTAGCTGAAACATCCAAGTTCAAATCACACAATTTTCTGACCAAATCTCTCAACACAGAAAAAACCTACATTACTCACAATATTTGCGTTCCAAAAAATAGATTATTTACTCACTCCCATTCGCTCCTCCTCTTTCCCTCCTCAAGAAGATCCCATATAAAGCTCCGCTTTTTCACAAAAAAATCATCGAAGCTTCGAAAAATGCAATTCTTCAGTGTTCTCCTCGCTTTGGCTCTTCTCTCCTGCGCAAATGCTTACTATGTGAGTTTTAGGAGGATTTCAGGCTGGTCAATAAAATAGGTTTCAGCTCTACTACTATTATCCAAACGGCAACTCGAACTACAACACTGGCTCGACCTATTACTACTACCCAAACAATAACAATGGACAAACTTACTACTACGATACAGGATATTCGAATGGCTATAATTACAACTCGAACGGATATAACTACAACTCCTATCCATACACGACTTACTACTACACTTATGGACGTAAATAAGAGTACTTTATTTTGTATATTTCTTTTGATAATAATAATAAAACCATTCTCAGGATGACACAGAGGATTTAGGTTTTCTGATAACCGGGCGAAGAACTTGGAAGGTACACACAAGATTCTCGTCCACAGTCATAATTGCGGCCGAATTGTCGAATTGTCCACAATAGTGAGGTGCCGAGAATATGGTGACCAACTTTTTTTGGGCGAAAAATTCGTAGCCATCTTGAACCACCTGATGAGCTCTGGCGATGAGGTCAATATCCAGTTGCTCGCACATTTTGTTGACTGTTGTTGGTCCAAAAACATAGGATACTCCGCGAAGATTAGGAGCCCAGCTCTGGAATTTAAGAGAAAATGTTTTTTGATACTTATAAACCATGACTCACGCTAACTGTATTGTCCGGATCACTCCACAAAAGATCTATATGCAATGATGGACTTGGCGGGTCCATAGGTCTTGTCAGATCTCGCAAAACCGACAAACTCGTTAATTTTGGCGACAATCCTCCATGCATACATAGAATCCGTTCGGACACCAATCCAGTAAACGGCATGGCAGAGAATGTCTCCTGGAAGGCGAGCCATAAACGGGTGCTTGAATAACGTCGATTACACTCCTCGAAAAATCCGTAGACTCGATTGATAGCTGGACATTCATGATTTCCGCGAAGCAGGAAAAAGTTCTCCGGATATTTGATTTTGTAGCAAAAGAAGAGGGTGATCGTTTCGATATTTTGATGACCTCGATCAACATAATCGCCAAGAAAGAGGTAATTGTGAATCGGTGGGAAGCCACTGATCGAAAATAGACGGAGAACATCAGAATATTGACCATGGACATCGCCGCAGATTTTGATTGGCGCTGAGACTTCGACAAAAACTGATTGTTGTAAGAAGATTGTTCTGAAAGAATATTTATGCTCTTCACACATAAAAACGCTTTTAAACTAACTTCGCTAATGAGCACAACATAATCAAATCCTGCTCTTTCACAGTTTTTGTGAGCGATTTTTCCGGTCTTCCCACTGACAAAACCTTGATAATCAATTCATCGACATCAAGTCGAGCTGCTTGTGTGGAATGCTCATTCTCACTTGTTCTAATCGAAGTCATTCCAAAATTATTTTTAATTGATAGAAAAAATAGTTTGTTTTCAAGAAAAAGTGTTGTAAGAAATGAAGGATTGATTAGCGAAAAAGGTTTTATATATCTACACGTTTTATTAATTTATGGCAATCTATTTGGAGTCAGTTTAATAATTTTATAGGCTTCCTTGAGATGGTGCTGATACACGTTCTACCAGTTGAATAATATTGAGAGCTTGCAGTAGGAGTGGCCGATCGATCATTTGACCGCGGAACTGGAAGGCGCCTTTTCCTAGAGATTCATGTTCACTGTAGGCATGCACCAATTCTTGTGCCCATTGAATTTTGTCGACTGGTGGCAGGAATTGTTCTTGAACCACAGGGATTTGACTTGGATGAATCACTTGTTTACCGGTAAAGCCCCATGATCGACCTAAAAAAAACAGAAGCTAATATATATTTATGAAAAAATTATTTGCTATTACCTTCAACGCATTGTCTTCTTAATCCGTCTAAATCTTTGATGTCAATATAGACACTATCAATAGCTTGTAATTGGAAAGCCTTGCAAACCGCGACAAACTTCTGTCTAGCAAAAAGAGTTTCTGTTCCGTGAGATGTTCGTGTCGCTCCAATATCGGCACAATAGTCGTCTGACCCAAAAACAACTGCGTCTAACTTGAAAAATCCCGATTGTCTATGAAGATTCAACGCCGACGAAACGATTCTTGGCATATCGAGAAGTGCGCGAGCGGACTCGATCCAAATTACAAATCGGGTGTTCGTATTTGTGATTCGTTCTTCTCTATAGTACTGCTTGAAAATGCTGTAGATTGTGGCTAGGTCTTCGGGACAATCGACTTTTGGCACCATGAAGGCTTGCGGTATTTTTTCTGCTTTTGAAACTTCTTTGATATCATCTTCAAGAAGTCCACTGCACACTGAATTCACACGAAGTCCGAGTTCTTGGCAGGATAAGGTGTGAAATGGCAATTTGTTGAGAGCTTCAGTTGCCTGCAACCTGGTTTTTTTGTGATATTTGAAAATTGTTACACAAGTACCTTTTTGCGGGCATCAGCTTTGGCTGTGAGTGCGACTCCGTCTTCTAATTCCAGCACAACTGAATCGGCAACCATCTGTGGGATTTTATCGAGCATTTTCTGATTGCTGGCCGGAACGTATAATAATGCACGACGCGGAATATATTTTGCTGCATCTCGAACTCCAGCAAACTGCGATGCAAAACGTTTCATGATCATCTGGAATTCTTTAATTAAAGATTTTAATTTCGAACGTGAGAAAATAAAATAAAATGAATATGTTGTAAACGTGCCCCATTGCGAATGGCCTAGAAAAAATGATGACCGTGGTCAAGGAAACCAAGAAATTTCGAGAAAATTATTTCTTTTTGAGGCGTTTTTTACTCGTGTTTCAAGCGAAAAGCAACTTCTAAACATGGCCAAATGGGGAGAAGGTGACCCACGCTGGATTGTTGAAGAACGTGCCGACGCGACTAATGTGAACAACTGGCATTGGTCGGAGAAAAACGCCACTCCTTGGTCAACAACTCGCCTGCGTGAACTACTCAGTGGTCTTGTCACTGATGTGAGTTTCCGTTTGAAAAAAAAAACTTAGATAATTTTATAAGCAATATTTTCAGAATGGCTCAATTATCATTACAATCGATGAGATTAAGAAAATCGAGGGTGAAGCGACTGCCAATAATCGCAAGGCTAAATTGATTTTCCTTTTCGAATGGGTTGTCGAAGGAACATTTATCGCGAACATTTCCGGAACTCAAGATGAGTACCGGGGAAAATTCGATATCCCAAATTTGAGTGATGAAAATGACGCGGACGAGGTTGATGTGAACTCCTCCATCACTTCAAATCAAAATGGACCATTGGCTCATCAAGTGCGACAAGTGCTGAACAAAGCTTTCATTAAGCGAATTCAGGTACTCAAATTTTGAAATTTTTTAAATCTAAATTTCGTTTTATTCAAGGAAACTGTTGGAGTTTACATCCGCGAGTTGAAAGAGGAGTTCAGTAAAGGATTAATCTTGCCAACTGACAAGGTTAAGCCTCAAGTCGTCACCAAAGGAAAGACAACCATCGTCGACAAGCGACAATTCCAAAACACAGTAGTCGCTGAAAAAGAGGCGTCCACCTCAAGCAACGAAATTTTCGATGTGAAAGAGGTCTCGATTTACGATAGCTACAAAGCGACACCTGATCGTGTCTTTGAAGCCATCTCCGAACAACAATACGTTCGATCGTGGACTAATAATGCGATCAGCGAGTGGGATTTCAAAGAAAATGGAAAATTCTCGCTTTTCGGTGGAAACGTTAGTGGAAGCTTCGAAAAAATTGAACCGAACAAATTGATTGTAACAAAATGGAGATTGAAAAAGTATCCAAATAATCATTATGCAACAATTCATTTCATTTTGAAAGATAATGTGAGTTTTAATATTGACTTAAATGTTTAATTAGGTGACAAAAATAACAAGAAAAACCAGTAAGACTAATCAAATTATCATTTTAATCAAGTTCAACATTTTAAACTTGAAAAGTTCATTTCCCACACGTCACAATCTGATTTATAAATTTCAGGAAATCAAATCATAGATTTTACACTTTTTAAGTTCACCCAACAAAAAAAAATCAAACTACAATTATAAAAGAATAGTTTTTCACTTTGCTAATTTTCTAGGGTTCCGCCACCGATTTCACTATCCAAGCTAAAGACGTTCCAACCCATTTGGCCGATGAGACTCAAACTGGACTCGACCGCTACTATCTTACCAGCATCGCTCGAACCTTCGGTTTCAGCTCTCGGATTTGTTAATTAATTTATTTTTCACGTATGTTTCCATTTCCGTCTCGTTCTCAAATCTGGAATTTTCAACCAACCCTTTTCTCTTTAGAATATTTATGGTTTTAATGAAAAATATGATAGTTTAAATCAACGGTTAAGTGAATTTCTAAGTTCAGATGGTTTGAAGTTTCCAAAGTCTGTGATTATTTTAGTTATCAAATGTGCCGGGGTGACGTCGAAAGCGGGGTTCCAAACCGGAGTATCAAGTGAGCCAATGTTCGTGTCTAAAAAGTAACTAGTTTTATTTTGTCTGGGGAATGGATATAATTGTACCGTTTATTGTGAGCATCTCTCGAGCTGGCCGCTCTTCTATCACAATCTCGTCACCAGTTTGGATTTTTTGGTTGATTGTAGTTAGCGGAACCTGAAATTTCATGACTGCTTAAAACCGCACCCCTACAAGAGAAACCTCTATGACTTACCACCGGATAAAAGTTAATCTTATGATAGTTTGCCAACACAGCCAGCATATATGTTCCAATTTTGTTAGCAGTATCACCATTCAACGCGACATTATCGGCTCCGGTGAGAATCGCATCAACGCCCCTCGTTTTCATCACCGACGCCGCCATCGAATCGGTAATCAGCTTGAACGGAACATTTCCGTGAAGAAGTTCGGCGGCAGTGAGGCGAACTCCTTGATTATACGGTCTTGTTTCCAAAGCGTAGACAAGTTCTAAACGGTTTTCGGAATGTAAGGCGCGGATAACTCCTGAAATATATACCACGTGTTCTATTTGTTCGGTTCTAAACTAACCTAAAGCTGTCCCCCATGAGCAAGTTGCCAAACTTCCAGTATTACAAATTGTCATAATAGTGAGTTTCTGCTTATGCGGAAATGCACTTATCAATTCCTGATATCCATTCCACACAAGTCGACGATTCTCCTCCTTCTCTTTTTGATAAACCTCTAACAATTTCTCCAGAATCTCATCCAATTGATGCTTTTCAACAAGAGGTAGAAGAGAGTGCAAAGCATTTCGTAAATCCACAGCCGTTGGGCGGGAAGATACCAAATATTCTATCTTCTCCTTAACCCAATCGAGATTATTCGGACTTCCAGTATGGTTTTTGATCTCGATGTAAAGGCCAAGGCAACCCACAGTTGCAATGAGAGGTGCTCCTCGAACCTGTAGGTTATTCATTAAATCAGTCGTTTTGGAAAGCGACTTGTGCTCAACAGGAACGAGGCGAATTTACAACCATTTTTCTAGAACTTTCCCGACTCGGATTTTTTTTTTTAAATTTTCCAGAACTCTTTGAACGTGAAGTATCTATAACTTTATAAAAATATCTCGAAATTGTTAGCTATTTTATGAATTATCGTTCTGAAAATTTCAATATTTGTTTGAAAAAAATGGAGCACCTAGGAGGTCTCTGCTCCTACCACAAATCCCCGTTTCACTCACCTTCATAGTTTTAATAACATGATACGCGTCATCGACCCCATTAACTGGTAAATATTTGAACTCATGTGGTAGCAATAATTGATCCAACACCTCCAATTTCCCATTCTTGAATCTCAACGAATTCAGACGATTCTCCTCGTTTTGCAAAAATTCTGATGGAATTGGGCCGTTGACAACCGTCATGATTCTAAACACAAAATCTTGGCTGATAAGAAAACAAAAAGTTTTATAGAGGGGTCATTGATAAGAAGGTCAATTATTGGAATGGAGCGAGATCTTTCGAAGTTTGATTATTTCAGAAATGCGATTTTCAAGATCTCTGAGAAGAATCGTGTTAGGCATCGAAACTAGTTGTGATGACACCGCTGTGGCGATTCTGAATAGCGAAAGAAAAGTTATAGCGGCCGAGAGATTCACTAATCGACAAATTCAAAAAGAGCTGGGAGGAATCAGCCCGGCTGTCTGTGCACAACAGCATAAAGAGCATCTCCCTAGGCTTGTGGAGACATGTCTACAGAAATCAGGAGTTTCGAGAAATGATATAGATGGGATTGCTGTGACAACGACTCCAGGATTGGTTATAGCTCTCAAGGAGGGTATATCGGTCGCGATAAATTTGGCAAAGTAGGTAGATTTTTGATTATAGATTTCAAAAATTTGATTTCCAGAGATCTAAATCGCCCATTAATCCCAGTACATCATATGCGAGCACATGCTTTATCTATTCTACTATCAAACCATGGAAATTCGATGAAATTCCCATTTTCAACGTTTTTATTATCCGGAGGTCATGCGTTAATCGCTATCGCTAAAAGTGTAGAAGATTTCGAGCTCTATGGTAATCCCCAATCTCGAAATTTTTTTTTAATGTATTCACTATTATAGGTAAAAGTCTATCTGGAAGTCCTGGAGAATGTCTCGACAAAGTGGCTCGAGAGCTTCCAATCCCTTCGAAATTCAGTAGAATGCATGCCGGAGCGGCGATCGAATGTCTAGCGGAGCAAGCTTCGCATGATGGGCATCTCAAATATGCGGCGGTTCTGCCAAGCACGTCTGGAGCAGATATGCAGTTCTCGCAATTGAAATCGACGTATCTGAATTTGGCCAGAAAGCGAAGAACTGATAAGGACTTTTCAGTGGAAGATTTTTGTGCAAGCTTACAAGTGAGTTGTGCTAATTTTTTTTTGAATATTTCAGAGAAATTCGTATATAAAAATGGCGTATATCAGCTAAAATTTAATTTTTATCACATAATGAACAAGTTTCAACGTATTGTGACATCAGACATCGATATTTCAGGTCACAGTAACCGCTTATTAACCCATAAATACGAAAATTCATTTTTGCTGATTGTCAACAGAGCAGGATTCACCTACCAAACTTCTTATTTTAAATGATATTTTATCAAAATTATCAAGTAATAAAAATATTTCTAATTATAAGCTCGTTACTCCCAATTTCAATATAAATTCGCTCGAAATTTTGATAAATTCTTTCAGTTTTGATCACCAAAAGCTTACTCATTTTTACAGGCAGAAATTCTAGAAAATATCATCAGTTCGTTTATCATTTTCAGCACTCTGTCGCTTCTCACATCGCTTCAAAACTTCACGCCTTTTTCGAGCATCATAAAACCGATCAACTTGTAGTTGGCGGTGGTGTCGCTGCCAACAAATACATCTTCAACGGTAAACATTTATAGTAAAATATTCCATAACAAAATTTTTTCAGCTATTCAAAAAACTGCAAATTTCTACAAAGTCGAAACGTTTCAAGTTCCTTTAAGTTTATGTAGTGATAATGCAGAGATGATCGCGTTGACTGGGATTTTGATGATGGAAAACGAGTAAGACCTTCCGAATAAAGAGAAGAGAAAAATGTTGGACTATATTCTTTAGGTCAGAATGTATAATTGCACCTCATGAAATTCCGGAGATGATTTATGCGCATGCACGAACGGAAATTGGTATTTCTTTTTTTTAAAGAGGGTTTTCTGGAACTGGATGTGAGCATGACTAGTTTATGCCACTAAAAATATCGATTCAAATTAAAAAATCAAGCTTTTCAAAAATGTTCAACTCAATTTTTGACAGGGAGTAATTGGTCTGTTGGTACTAACACTAAAAATTTTAATTTTATTGCCACAGTGGGATATTTTAAAATTTAGAAGTTTCCTTTTGAAACCAAAACTATAAAATTTACTTTAACACGTGGTTAATTTAAGCTACCCTTCATAAACCATCTCAAGTTCTTTTTTTCAGGTATCGATATGCGTCACACAATTGGCCAAAAACCATCAAAACGTCTTATCACATCAACAATTCACTCCGATCAACCAGTACGTTTCTCCTATAATCGAAAATAAATTCATTTTCAGAAAAAAAGAACAAATTTCAGCACATGAGATTCTTGAATAGTAATAATTAGAAAAATAATAGTTGCATAACGCAACTTGCATTAAAAACTTCAGGTGTCTTCTCTTCAGCACAGACGATCCTGGTTCAGAAAAAAAATCAGACGGAAACCCGAGAACAATTAAAAATGAATAGAAAACACTTTTTGGGTGGAAAGAAATCCGGGGAGAAAAGCTCAAATATTGGGCAAAGAATGGGCACATCTGGGATCTAAAGCTGGAATTCGGAGGAGAGAAAAAAGAAAGCCGGGGTGGGTCGGGGGATAAATGGCAACAAGAAATGATGTTTAAGCAGATGGAGAGGAGAAAGTTATCACACAGGAATGAATGAAACAAGAAGAAAATATACATAGAAACTGTGAGTAATAAAATAAGAAAACAAGAAAAAAGCTAGCAATTGATAGACTTTGGGCAAACGAATGTTAAAATGTAGTCTGTGAGAAGCGTCGGAACAGTTGGAACATCGTCGTGGATCGCTTTCAGGACTGAAAAAAGAAAATTTTGGCCGGAATTTGTCGAACCCCCATCCAACCCGTTCTGACACCCTGTTTATTGACACTCTCGAGAAATATATTACAGATGGTTCACTTGACCCACTAAGTGTCTCTGAATACCCAGAGACAATAGGAAAGGGAATATTTTCTATTTTCTCACAAAACAGAACGGCCGGTTTAGTCAGGCTTTCTGGGCTTCTTCACTTCAAATCTATAAAAAACACCTAACTAGGAGGGAAGTTTGGATGTTTTGGTTGCTATGAAAAATAACCCGGCCTGGTCCGATGTGATTGGGCTTCTGGCCCGGTCCGAAGAAGCCCAAATCTAACACCTAATCAAACATAATAGGCCTTATTTCTTGATTTCAGCTCATTTTTTCTCTAGACGATAAATACGGCTTTTAAATGGAAGCAAAAAAATTAACTCTGATAAAAGTTCGGAACTTTTTTATACGGTATTATTTCTATTTCACTATTTTTCCATTTAAAAATTTTTGATAAAAAATCCCCATTCTCCAAAATTATAAAAAAAATATTCTCACCTTTATCCAACGACGCAATCATCGCATTATCGATCGGCTGTTTCTCATTAAACGGTATCGTTGCTGTCACATACTGCGGGAGTTGAGAGTTATCGATTCGACCCTGCAATCAAACTTTGTAAAAAATGCGTTCTACAAATCTAATACTTACTCCTTTCCTCTTCCGCTCATTATTAAAAATCCGTCGCTTATTCTGTATGGCCAATAACAACGAGATAAACGTGTTCTTCATCTCCTTCTCATAATCCAACTCATCACGATGAGCCAACTCTTCAACAAGACTCTCATTGTAGACACCAATAAGTTGCTCCATTTCAGCGCCAAGGGTGACGAGCTTCGAGTAGGAGAGTTCTTGAAGATCTAGAAACGGAAATTGGTGATGGTGGGTGATGAGATGTTGGTGGGTGGGTGGTGTTAGTGGTGTGAGTGTTGGAATAGGTTGGCTAAAACTTAGGACCTGTACAAAAAGCTAAAGTGGTTAGGTTAATTTATGGCTTTGACTTAAATTGAGAGATTATGGTAATGACATAAAATCAGAATAAAATCAAGCAATCAACCCATTCCAACATAAGCTCTAGGAATCTACAATAATTCTAAAAATCAAGAAAATGTGCTTCTGATAGGATAGTTGTTCTTTAATCTAGCTTCATAAAAAATCACATGACAACATCAAAACTATACCCGAAAACGAAGATGCATTTTTGTCTAAATTCAAATTCTCTACATAAGGTTTTAGGAGGACAAATAATTTGAGAAGATGGGTGATAAATTCGGGGAAAACTCACTATCCGGATTGCTCACAAGAGCCTGCGCACTTCGAAGTTTGATATCGGCGTCAGAATTTTGAATCGATGGGAATGGTGAGCGCATTGATGAGTACATCGAGTCAACCGATTCCATTGTTCGATCAGTCATCATTGAACCAGTGAAGTCGCATGACTAAAAATTTCAGATTATTCGGGCCGTCTGGTAAACCCCGGGCCCCAAAACAAGATATATCTGTTCCTCTTCATATATTTAGTATATAAACATACATTTCAAATTAGCTCTCATTTTCTTTATGTATACATGAATGTACATGAATAAATAAACACATTGAAGAGCTAATATTCTCAAAGAGGATGACACCTCCTAATTAGGTGTGCTAATGAAATTCGCTTTCAATTTTGACGTTATTCTTATGATGATTCAGTCAGAAAAGTATGCGAAATTCAATTATTTTCAAGGCGACAACAACAGAGATGTGTCAACAACAGAAAACTCGAGAAAAAAAAAACAAGTTTTTCATCGAAAGATGGAAAATTTGGAGCCAGAAGTTAAGAGGAAAGGAATTGGCCTATTGTCGATTATCGTAGTCTCGAACTATAGCATGTTTTGAACCGGATCTTAGATATTTGACCGGTAAATTCTGAGCATCAAAACGTGAATCGCTAACAGAGATTATCGATGGAGCGCGTTTGCGTTTAATTGATTCAGTTGCGGTTTATACAGACACAATTCAAGTTCTGTAGCTGTTTAAGATGGTTAAAATGAAGATTTCCGATGGAAAATATATAATTTTGCAGACCCTGTGAAGCTAAACAAGAGTCGGTGATGAACTTTAATAAAAATTTCTGTAAAGTTCAAAATTGAGCACGGAGGTTTTCTTGGAACAAATAATTCTCATTCATCGACAAGATCTGTAGCTGGTACACTTGTGAACTTTTGCTTACCATTAGATGTGCTCAGAATTTTTTTTTTTTAAAACGACATCAAAATCAGGAAATTTTACATTCTCGTGATACCATTTTTTGCTGAAGCTCAACTTGATGATTTTTTTATTCAAAGAGCTCTAATGATCTTGACCAAGATAGACGTTTGATTCAATTATGAAGTGTTTTTCAAGAATCTCGACATACCTGTAACATCTCATCAATCTCTTCAATGACTTGATCAGCAGTTTGTGGTGGTGTATCTCCTCCAGTATCTGTCGAACAATGATGTCCAACAATTTGATGAACATCCATCTGTTGTCTTAGCAAATCCTCATCATCCGACGAGTCCATATTCCGACGATCCTCGTGTTTTGCGCCAGTCTGAAACGATCGAAACATTAGTAAGTCCCTCTAACCAAATTCGGGTGAACACCATCAGTGGCACCATAAAAAATGAAATAAAATGAGTAGAAAGGGAAGACGAGAGAGAGACAAAAAACGCATTAAATGCTGGTAGACGAGCTCGTCCCAGAAATCGATAAAGACGAGCTCAGCTGAGGCATGGCAAAAAAGACGAGAAAGGCAAGAGAAATGTGGCTTGCTTGCTTGTTTTTAATTTCTGTCTCCATTTTTTTGTCTATTTTGTTGTTCTGTGGTTATGTCAAGTGGAAAGAGAAAGAAAATTGGATTGGAATTGGCAATTTTATGAGGTGGCTTCGGAGCTGTGTTCAAGTACTAATACTAAAGCTTAAAAACCTAGTAGTTCGTTTTGAAAACCCGATTTCCGAAAAAAATTGTTTTTTTTCACTTTAAAAAGTTCGAAAACTCAAAGATTTGAACTTTGAGAAAAAAACTTGGTGAAGTGAGAGCGTTTAAAAAAACGTCAATTTCCGTTTTTGACATTTTTGTGCCTTTCATGGGTGGCTCAGAAGAACAAAACTTAGACATACAACGTTTCATCGAAATGGAAGTCTAAAATGGAAGTTCCACAAAATGAAAAAGGACGAGCAAACATGAGCCTTTGAATTTCTAAACAATACAATTCAATAAAAACAATGAAAATGTTTGTTCGTTTCAAGACAGGTTCTTTTTTCTGGAAATGCTTTAAATGTTCTAATTTGGAGTGAAATATCGAAAGTTGGTTTTCGAAAAAGTTTTGTAAATTTTTTTTTGATTTTAAAATGTTATAGGTCAAAGTTGGATGAACTCTAATGTAAAGTTTTTTCAAGGTTTGAAAGTAGACTTCGGTGTTCTTTGATGGTAGAATCATACCTCCACCGGAATCCTGGGTTGCTTATGTTTCAAAAAACACTCTGGGTTTGAGGTCGGAAAAACACTCTGAAAAAAATTTTTTTACGCCTTCGGCGCTGTACCCTTACTCATTTTCAAACCTTACTCTTTTAGATTCGAAAATTTTACACTCTGAAATTCTGCGATACTGAACATTTCCAAAATACACCCTGGATTCCTATGACTCCGGTTGAGGTGTGGTTAGAATCACTTTAAGGATTCAAAAACATCAATAAATAATTTATTTTCACTAAAAATGAATGGTTTTGAAAATTTCGAAGCAGATTCAAATCGTTACAAATCGGTGCCACTACATTTCAATGTTTCAGAATAATATTCTCAGAATCAGTTGTTATACGATATTGATTCGAACAGTGGGGTTCTTTGATTCGTAGAATCCGATTCTGACACGAGAATACTTCAAAAATCGGATTTCTTGCCAGGTTAATGCGATGTCCAAAGCTGAAAAAAATGCAAAAAATCACGAATAAAAATCGTTTAAAGTTCAAGTCCAACTCTCTCTGTTTCACACGCTATTTCGAGAGTACTGTCAAAGGTCTCGACGCGAAGGAACGAAATAGTGTGTGAAACAGAGAGGGTGCTTTGAACGATTTTTTTCAATTTTTTTCGTGGTTTTTTTCAGCTTTGGACATCGCATAAGACTTTGAATCATCAATGGAGCACGTGTTACCAATATTATCCATTTGAAAAAATAATTTCACTCGACCGAATTCTTTAGAAAAACACAGCGATCTTCGGAGCACATTTAAGAATTACTTGGAGCTAGTTGCCAACATAATCAGTTGAGCCATAACTTCACTCTTAAATTCACCATGCTCCATTCCCAAACCCCCACTCACTCCTTCCGCATCCAACGCCGACGCCATTTTCTTACAAATCGTTGTTGTCGCAAAATCCAATGGCTGAATATTACCAAAGTTTCCGGTCAATGTCCACCATGTTCTAAAAAAGCAGAAATATATATGAGAACCTAGCAGGAGACGAAAAATGATTGATGTTTTGTCTGTGTGATTCATGCTATAAGGATTTAAAAGGATTGTTTTTCGCTTCGCTTTCGTTCATTTTCAAGAAATTTCATTCACAAGTTTGTCAGGGATCATGAAACGAGCGAAAATTATTCTTTGAGATTTTTCGTGAGCCAATGGAAAAAATATGGCTGATTAGTTTCGTTAAATACATGTGTGTGGTTAAAAATAAGAAACGATCGGTTAAAAAAAAAGAGATTTCTGTGATTTATGAGCATTGTTTCCGAGGCAAATCAAATCATGACGAATACATGTGATTAAATATAAAAAAATAAGTGTTCAGATAAATGAAAAATTATAGAAAAAAAACTATATAACGTTATGAATTCTAGTTAAGAAATTAGCACTTTCAGATTACTGTAACCGGTATAATCGAAAAATCCAAAATTATATGAAAATGAGCTTCAGGTTAGACATTTAGATTGGGTGGACTTTTTTAAAATCAAATTTTGGGTATAGTTTCCTCCATTTTTTTTTCTGTTTCACTTTCAGTTGATTAGAATATGTCTAGGGTTGCAAAACGGGTGGGACGGGTGACCCGTCCTCCTCTTTCTGTTTGACACCCGCCACACCCGGCACCCGCCACACCCGGCACCCGTCACACCCGGCACCCGTCACACCCGGTACCCGTCACACCCGGCACCCGCCATACACGCCCGTACACGCCCGCCTGAAAATACACACAAACAGCCGGGTGTCGCGTGTACGAAACCACGCACAGACGGGTGCGGCGGGTGTCAAACAAACAAACAGGCGGGTGTCTAACGAACGAACAGACGAGTGTGGCGTGTATCGCGGGTCACCCGTCGCACCCGTTTTGCAACCCTAGAATATGTGTAACAGATTTTTTAGTTAGTATATTCTGCTCTAGCTGAAATTGAGTAAAAGAAACGTTCTGTGCACGTTTTCGTGAACAGAAAAGATCTGAATTCATTTTAAGAAAAAGTGAAGCATTAAAAATTCGATCAGAATTTTTTTTCTGTTTCATTTTCAGTTGATTTACAATATATTGCAATTTTTTATTCACATTTAGAAAAAAAATGCAGAACTAACATTTGTTGGTGCTTTGAAACATTGCAGACGGATTTGAACCAAATTTATATTAATACAAACTGAAAAAAAATTTCAGCCTGAAAATGATTGAAGCTGTGTTTTCAAAAACTCCAGGTGATCTTCATCAGATTTTGATCAAAGTATACTACACAGTTTCAGCCAAAGTTGGACCAGCCTGAGTGCTAGCTCTTTTACCTGTGTTCTAACCAGGATTAGATTAACAAAATGAAGCTTGAAATAGGATTTAAGTTTCAGACAAGAACAAGTAATCCAATACTGAAACTGGCGAAAAACTCAATTTTCTAAATTGCCATCTGATTTTTAAACTTTTTGACATGCTCTGACGAAACAAATCACATATTGGAGGGTATCACATATTCAAATTTATAAAAATTAAACTCGATCATTTTCAGATTGGATCTGATATCTGATATTGATTATCTGGTTTTTTTCAAGAAGCCCTTTCCCAACTAACTGGCTCTCATTCATGACTTCTTCTTGCGTGCGAATCTGAACCGGTGCAATATCAGCTGTCGTCACCTCCGGATCCTTCAAACAAGCGGCAATCTTCTCATCGAAATTCCCAACCAAATCCTGCTCAATGATGCATTTTAGGTTAAACTCAAAGTCATGTACCAAAAAAGTACCTCTAGTGATCCGGAAAATTCGTCGTGTATTCTATCCTCGTCGTTGAGTGATTTGTCATCCGGCGAGTTTCTAGAAAAAAAAAATGTTTTTTGACCCCTTTCTGAGAAGGAACAGAGGAATTTTTACGATTTTCTTGTTCTTTTTTCCTTTTCCTTCCAAATTTGCACATCTGGTATCATTATTTTATCGGACACAGCTGCGTTTTCTCAACAACAAAAAAAACATTGTCCATCTGGGATCGTACTAATACATAAAATAGTACTAGTGGCTGGCAGGATTACAAGAACAAACAATTATCCGATATTCCGACACATTTCAAGGACATTTTTCCAATCGTATTATGGTTTTCTTTTTTTTTGTTAGTAGGTCGGATTGGAATGGGAAAAGTACGTAATTTTATATATTGAAATTTTAACAGCTGGTTTTGTGAAAAAGTGAAAACATTGGAAAAAAAGAGATATCATTAAATATTATTACAACAAAACATCACATAAAACTCTTGAAACCGAGGTTTTTTGAAATTTGTAAGATTTTGGGAAGAAGAAGAGCTTGGACATGAACCGAGAGTTGTTTGAAGCCAAATTTAAAACATGGTACGGTCTGCACGTGGAATGATTTTTTCTTTTTTAGGTTACGCAATGAGATTTGGATTTTTCTCCTAGTAAAATTCTGAATTTTTAGAAAAACCCTTATAGGATTCTCAATTAAAAGTTCTGTAACAAGCTGAACTTTTCAAGCTTTCTGACATTTTAAAGTTCATGGTGTCCTAACATGAAAGCAAACGATAATTATGAGAAATCTATAATTTTAAATAGAACAAGTATTAATTGCAGATTATGTGTAAGATGGCATTTTCAGTTCCGGCACATTAAAAAAAATTCAAGTAAATAGCTTACAGATAACGAGATAAAACACAAAAATTGTTTCATAAAACAGTTGTACTTTAATAAATTACAGATTTATAGTCTACAATTTTCAGAACTAATATTTTTTTGCTTTAGAATTCGGGAGCATAAAAAAAGAATTGTTTTAGTACTCCCTGGAAAATACAGGAGTTCACACTTCGAACAATTGATATTTGCTGAAATCTACGAAATTCTAGGCTGAAATTTTAATGCTGGATATTTTTCAGGTTTTTTGAATAGGTATAAACTTTGCAAATTATGATTTGAAACCTTTCAAAGATTTTTCGAGTAAGAAATTTATTTTTTCATTTTTTATTGTGTGAAATTCTGTCTTTTCTCTTTCGAAAAATAAGATTTCCAACACTTTTTCTCAGAATGCAAATTTTTCCCTCCAAAAAAAAAACGTCTGTCAATAAATTTCGCAACACTCTTTCTCTCTCCACCAAAATCACCCTCCTTACTCCCCAAAAAATCAATAAAATACCTGGACAAGTTCTTGTTTCCATCACAAATCGACGTGCAATCATCATCATCGCATGACGCTAATGGTATATCAGGTACACGCAAATCAGCAGCCTCCATTTCTCCGCGCATTCAGTTAAGAAGGGAATATATCGAGGGAGGGAAACGAGACCAAAAAAGGCAAGAATATATAAGCCCTATGTGCACCACACCACTACTGCCGCTGCTGCTGCTGCTCCTCCTGCAAAAACATAGATCGAATTGAGGCGAAGAGACGCGAGAGATAAAGACAAAGTGCGCGAAAATTGAGTAGAGGACATAGAGAAATAGAAAAACGAAGAAGAAGAAGAAGAAATTGAGGGAAATGTGAAACTCTTCTTCTTCTTCTCTTTTTTTTTGTTGGTGGAGTCTTGGAACAAGAGGCTGATTTGCTTCTATTCTTTCTACGCCGGCATTTTTTTTTGGTGTTGGCCAGTTCAAAATGTTACTTTTTCTTGTTGGTGGTGGTGGGAAACGGAGGCGGACAGAAGATAAGAGCAAAAATGAAACAAGAATTTGAATGAAATGTGACAATTCTTGATTGAAAAGGACATTTTGAATCATCAAGAATAGGAATTCTCATCAGAGATAATGTCTAGACATGTTAATAAAAAGTTTATACAATTTTAGATACTTCAACAACAATTATGAACTATATTAAACGAAATTTCATGGAGAATCGTATATTACAGGATATATCAACTATTTAACAACCAATTTTGATCCATGAACCACCCAAATGACCTCTGTTTTTTTTACACAAGAGATAAAAGTGACAAGTTATCTCTTGTTGCGATACTTTGATGATTGATGGCCTACGTGAATGAAAATTATTGGAGAAAAAAAACATTTTTTTTTGGCAAAATATACCGGATTTTCAGTGAGATTTTCCCTGAGGAATGAAATTTGATAGGGATGTTAGTAAATATCGAATAATGAAAAAACGGTAACCAAGTTTTTTTTTACATTTTGAAGATTCACAAGTCGTTGACACCCAGTTACTGTTTTAGAACTTTGTAGTAACTTCTCGGGTATTTGGCATATAGAACCTGTTTCTGACATCAATGAACGCCGGAAATTGATATTGAACCAAACAAAAAATTGAAATTATCAATGGAGTGCATGTTAAAAATTAAATTTAAATTTATCGCTCTTAGAAACACTTAAAAAGTGATACAGATTTATATTTGTAGCTTATTTCTTTTTACCTGAATTGAAAACTTGAAATGAAATTTTACGGAGAAGATCAGAAAATATTCAAATTCTCGGGGTTCACGTGTATAATATTTAAACTATTTTATGTCAATCGTCGATTGACAACTTTTGCTTTATTGATAATCACATACTTAGCCGTTTCATGAGATATATCGAAAGGGTTCTAATATGACTGTCAACTTTTACAGAATGGGTACTGTAGAAAACTTTATTCCGACGTTGTAACAAGATCATATCTACAAAATGAGCTTCAGTGATGATCCTTGTCTAGATGAAGTTTAAAATGTGTTTTTGAGTACGTTTTTTAAGTTTCAAAGCAGAAATTACTATCATCAATAGAGTGCATTTCACACACTGTCGAACTTTTCTGAAATATAGAATCCGATTCAGGCATTGAAACCATAAAGAATCTTGGACAATAAGCAGTTTAACTAGGTAAATTATTAGATTTTGAGTAATATTTTGGAAGTTAGTGGTCTTAGATAAACAAATATAAGTCAGGTAAAATGCTCACACCAGTTTTTATTTTAAATTTTGGTTTATGGATTGATACTTAGCTCCGTGAATATACCTATGACTTCAAGAATTTGAGTTTAAAACTGCTTTTAATTTAATTTTTAAAGATTTGGGCTCAATTTCGGATTTGACACCAACACAAAAAATAAACACTATAGATTGCATTGTTTTGTCGAAGAAAATTGAAATTGTGTTTATTTACACATTTTTTCAATGAGCAAAATGAAAAATAGCAATCGACCAGCTCTCAGGAGCCAAACCCCAAATTTACAGAATATTTTCCAAAAACAAAACGCAACAAAAAAACAAAAACAATTGAAAAACTTGTTATTATCATGTCATTGTCGTGAAAAGGGCGTTTTTTTTCTCTTTTCCTGTGCCGGCGGAAAAAAAATGAAATTCAATATTTCTTTTTTTCACCTCACAGCAAATTTTGTCGTCAAAAAAAAAGTGTAAAGTTTGTTCAAAAACTTATTGTTGGTTGTTAGACAAAAAGCGTTTCTCGTGAAATATTTAGGTTTTTTGTGCAATTTGGAATGAATTTTTTTTTGGAAAAAGACAAATACGTTATTATAATAATAATAAAGAGAACGAAAATGGACGGGTATCTTTTCATAAATATTTTGAGCAAATAAACAAATAAATGCATTTTTTTAGTTGAAAAAAAGAGCCCAAGTACATTCTAATTCAATTTTCTCGTTCTCTCATTTGTATTCGGATGAGCGCCGGATGCAAAAAAAAATTGGAGGGTACTTGAGATTGGTGGTACATGTATACTAAATTCCGGATCTTCAACGGATTCACAGGAAATATAAGTAATCATTGATCGAAAATTAATTTATGACTTTTAAAATTATGAATAACGTGTATGTTCCTATAAATTGCTATGTATCACTTGGAGAACCTGTCTGAGTGGAGCTTCCTGACGTATAAAATATTGAGCAAAACCAAGGTGATGACTGTGCCTCCGAGGACCGCGAGCATTCGATTCTTCCGTTTTTCTCGATTGTATTCATCTTCAGGATTTCTGGAAAATGATTTTTATAGTTTTATTGCTTTAGATTCATCATGTTCAGTTGCCATGTCACCAGGATAGGACAGAACTTTGACTTTGTTACGGAAAACAAAGATCTGCACTAATACAGATAGGCTGGGAGGGAAAGGACGAAAATTGACTGGTTAGAGCTCAATTCACGCATTGGGTAGTGAACCATAGATCCAACCTCGATATCTAGAAAAACTTTCTGAATTGGATTCAACCCTAAAAATCGATATGAGAGCGACTTTTTGAAAAGTTCGATTCAATTCTACAAAAGAACTTTCTGAATTTCAAGCATCTGGATTCTTCACAAAACGGTTGAAAATGAAGAATTCATAGGCTTCTGATATTTCAAATTGCGATTCACAAGTATTTGCATATTCATTACAAACATACCAACTTTTCAATTTGGTATTGTCAATTCGAAAAAATTCAAACATTTTGCAACGGGTTTGATGCATAAGGTCTAAACCAGGAACTGCCAAGTAAATTCAATTTTTGAAAAAAGTCCATACTTCAACGAGGCCAGTTTTATGATGTATGTCGAAATTTTTAACATTGCATTAAAACACATTAATAATGAAAATGAGCAGACTATTTATGTCATATTTCATATTCAATCAAACGCCAAAACGGGCGGTTTCTAACCATCAATCTACAAATATTTATCTTCTAGTCGGATGAAATGTTCAAACTTATTATTTTATTTTGTATTATTCTAAAAATTGTTAATTTGACAACATTATTGATACTTTATGCAACACCTAACGATCCATCTGGTTGTTCTGATCCTAGTTCGATAACTTGGGCAACTTGCCTGGATTATTGTGAAAGTAATTAAACGTGTCTAGTGAGTTTGGAATATTTCGTATCTCTAGAAAACAGAATTTCAGTTGGCTTATTATTCTGATGATGCCTGTATAATGTGCTCAGGTGTTACCATGATCACCAAAAGCGACAGTAATTTGTTCGCAATCAAATCAGACGTAACAACATGTCCCGCAGACATTTATACATCGCTAATCGGACCTGGTTACAATGCAACCTATTATTCAAACGGAACATGGATCTTAACTTACACACCATGCAACTCAGGATATCAAAAATTCCTACGACCCACAGGATTTTACTGCCTACGTGTGTATTCAGCATCAATTAATACCACCTACGCAAAATCGATGTGCTCTGCAAGTTCAACGATAATCTCCGGCCTGAATAGTGTTTCAGAGAGAAAATGGGCATTAGCACATGAAAATATTTATCGATGGTACTCGTACAACTTCGTGTAAAAGCACATCAACAGTTTCAACATTAAATTGCACTTGGCCTAGTGTAAGTTATTATGATATAGACGACAATTTAGATTGTCTCCAATTCAGGGTTGGTATTTTAATGATACATATATAAACAGCATAAGTGGATATACTTTTGGAACCGGTGAGCCTAGCACATGAACTGTTTCGAGTAGTATTGTGAGCTGTCTCCAAGCAATTTACTCGATCACAAACTCCTCACTCAATTATACAATCAGTGCTTTCTCGTGAGTGTTTTCTTACTTCTCATTAACATCCTCTAGGTTTAATTTCAGGTGCTCAGCAGAGTATACTAATGGATTTATGTGTGGCTACGCTCTTATATGATAACTTCTTATTAAGAAGTTAAATCTTCTTTTCAATTGTAATTCTATAACTATATTCCAATTTTATGAAACTCACCTGAAATGTGCAGTCACAGTGCTATTATTTTTCTTCGAATCCGGAATCACTCCTTCACTCCATTCTGCTCTTTGTCGATTTCTCGAAGATGTCGACATCTCTATTGTTTTTCTCGACGCCTCCATTAAAAATCCACCTTCAGAGCTATACGCAATGTCATAAGCTTTTCGTTTCTCTTCATTTCGTAGGATATCGTATGCTTCCTAAAAATTAAGATTATGAGTTCAAGTTATGGTTAGAGAACAACTTCTTGCGGGATTAATGTTTTCAAACTTTATCATAAAATGTATTTCAATCTGACAAGAGAAGAATTATTTTTTATATTATTTCTGTGATTATCAGTTGCATAAGAAACGTATCGTAATTATCAACTGTTCAATTTATATAAAAATACGTGTCTAAATACATTTTTTAAACGTGCAATTTTTTTTTTGAAACAGTAGATTGGAAATTACTAAATTTCAACATAGGTCGTTACTCAAAATAATTATGTGGCTATAAATAGGAAACCCAGGCGAAACCAAGGTGATCTAGCTTCTGGCTGTCTGAAAACTTCAACTTTAAAAAGTTAGTGGATGAAAATTCTTAATAACAATCCAGGAAAGTCGCCGGAGACCTAAAAAAAACCGAACAATGACCTAAAACATTGGTAGGGATGTAATGAATATAATATTTGATTCTGTAGAATTTGAAAAAAAAAACTATTGCGAAAAATGAGCTACGAGAGTCAGACGGATACTAAGAGGGAAAGAAAAATTTTCAGATATTTTTTGAGCCAGTGATGTTTTTCCCACGATTTTAAAAAGAAAATCACCTTGACTTGCATAAACTTCTCCGTCTCCGACACATTCGACCAACCCAACCGGCTATCCGACTTCTTTTTCGATTGATCAGGATGTAGCTGAAATTCTCTCAATTAATGTTCAACTGAAAACTTTAATTTTACCTCTCTAGTTTTCTTCACAAATGCTTCCTTGATTTCTTCTTTCGACGCGTTGGGCAAAACTCCAATAATTTCATAATAATTCTTTTTAGCGATATAGGAGGCGAACCTTCGACTAGATATCATACATATGACTGGTTTCTGAGGTTTTTGATGAACTTTTGTAAACTTTTTTGAAAATATATACATAGGTTTTTGTTACCTTGAATTTATTAATGTTAACTTAAAATGCTTCAGATTTATTAGATAAAATTAATAAGGCAATTTAGTAAAGACATTTGAAACACCTTCGAGCCAATTTTGAGCTGAAGACGAGCTCATGAAGAAGTTGATATTATAGGAGATATACATGAAAACTAAACATGACACAAGAATCGCTGGTATCCATGGAAATTGATAGAAAGCTAGCATAAGTTGAACGAAAGTGGAGTTTACAATACTACTTATTACAGAAAAAATAATCATTTCACGGGGTTTTAAATAGTACTTTGGTTGGACGGAATACAAGAAAGCGAATAGGGAATTTAGAGAAGTAATGAAGCAAACGATATAGAAAAGTTCAATGTCATAGACTAGACCGATTGAGGCAAAGAAAAGGAAAAATGTGACTAGTTGGAATAGAAAACCGAGATATTTGAGGATTCCACTTTTGGCTGTTTTTAAAACTAATGTTGATAGAAGTGGAGAGATTAGGCAGAAGACGAAGATTGTTTGATATTGTTGAATGTATTCACGGACACCGATTGTTATGAATAAGCAGGCATGAACTGGAAAAGTAAACGTTTTTGATGGTTTATTTACGGGGGATCATTATAATTTTCCATAGAAAAGCCAAAATTCAGCCATTTGACTCAGAGCAACTTTGTTTTCGAGCTTAGGCAAATAAAAACTTGGGCGTCGCACCAATTTAGTTCTGAACAAGCTTTTGTCGATTTAATCTATGTTTATTAGTAGAATAAGAACACCGTGGATTGCTGTTTATTAAATATCATAAAATCTTGATGTCACTCCGGAGCAAATCGGATATTTTTTTGGAAAATTTGAGGATTATTGATTATGTTTAATTCAACTGCTAAGTTTATTTTAAAATACATTGACTTTCACTAGTTCTTTATTTTAAAATTAAATTTTAACGAAAAAAATAGGGGAATAAAACTCCTCCAGAGCTGCATAATAACTTCTCCGAAAAAAAATTCTGTATTTTTTCAGGAATAAATTTAAAATGAATCAGTGGCACAATCGGATTTTTGATAAAGCGCTGGAGTAAGTTTATTGGTAGAAGAGTGAAGCTTTGCTCAGTGGGAAATTTGGTTGGCTCCGGGGTATGTTGAGCACGATCTTTAGGGAAAAATCCCAGTTCACTGATTTTTAAACGATTATTTCTAGCAGATCTTCATGTTCCCATTTGTTCTAGAAAGAAACACATAAAACGAAAAACTCACTAAATCCCATAATAGCAAAAATCACTAGAAGACAAAAATAAACTTTGGCCGAATACAGCTTCTTTAACCTCACATTGATCGAACTTTTCGCATCTTCTTCATCATTGTCTAAATTCGATATTTTCACATATTCCATCCCTGACTATAAGACTAGATCTGGAAAAGAGAACAGACAATGTTTTGTTAGTTTTTATTTATTTAATATTTACATGTGGTTAGACAACACTGACACAAAAAGAATTGCTTTGAATTGTATTGTAAAAATAAATATTCATTTACTTGTGATAAATAATATCATAATGACCCGGTCTGTAGAGAAGAGTGATTTCTGGTGTTTCTGTCACATCAGAAGGTATGTCGTAGTGCCATCCGCCATTTGGCGCAGCTGTGCGATCCATGTATTCGATCCGAATGTTATATTCTGTCGCCATGACAAGACCAGTGATTCCCAAGTGATCAGCATCTTTCCACATTCCTTCGATTTCTGATGCGCAGTAATCGGCAAGAGACCGGCCTTCGTCAATGAATGGCGCATATTCG
Source organism: Caenorhabditis sp. 38 MB-2015 (assembly GCA_900536415.3). Taxonomy (NCBI): domain Eukaryota; kingdom Metazoa; phylum Nematoda; class Chromadorea; order Rhabditida; family Rhabditidae; genus Caenorhabditis; species Caenorhabditis quiockensis. The sequence continues at coordinate 96,189 of LR548910.1, forward strand.
TCTGAGTGCTCTTTCAAATAACCAGAGGTTATGAGTCGCATGAAAATAATGAGATAGTTTGAATGGCTGTCATCGTTCAAATCGCTGAACATAATGTCTGAGCTGATTTCCTTGTTGACCACTTTTTTCAACCATTCAGTGAACTAAAATAAAGATATTTCATTTATAAATTATGAATTGATTTAAAAAACTCACAAATTCGCAAAAATCGTTGGTTGTCCAATCGGGGAATCCCAACTTTAACAAACGTTCATTCCACGAGATGCAATTTTCAAGAAACTTCTTCGCTTTTTCCTCATCTTTCAGACATTCCTCAAGGATTCCAACCAATACAGCGCGATAAAAGCAATTGCCATCGCCACGAATTGGACGAATTTCGCCATAGGTATTGGCTAAGTCCTTTGCTTTTGTGTGAAAATCTGGACTACTTTCCGCGTCATAATCCATCACAACAATGTCGAACGGCAACCGATCTGCGACAAGTGGAAACTTCTTTTGCTGAAAAAACACTTCTAAATGATTTTATTCAGCAATTGTTTTCACACCTCATTTTCTATTTGCTTCAATTGTTCATCTTGCAATTCAATATCATTTTCCGCTGAAAAATTACACTTGAAAATGATATTTAATCATAAAAACTCACCTTCTGTCATTGTTTTTGAAAATAGTATAGTCCGAACGATACTACGGGCAACGCTGCTACTTCCAAAAAAACAAGATTATTTTGAAATATCGTTAATCACACCGCTTATTCATTGGAAAATGTGAAAAACAGATTTTTTTTTTGAAAAAAAAAAGAAAATAAATTTCCGGCGTCCTAAGACCAATCAAACTATTTGTGTGTTCCTTTAAAACAACTTTAGTTTTTATCAAATTTCTGCACCATGGATTATTTTCATGAAGATAAATTATGTTTTCTGTGTTCCTTTCAAAAAACCAAACAAAACAAGTACAAAACCATCGCATATTGAAAAATCAAACTTCTTACAATTTACGACTGTTTGCTGACCACAACAAAGTTTCTTCTTTTAAAATTTTTAACAAAGAAATAAAATGTTTCGTATACTTTTTTGTTCACAAAACGAAGCATGCGGCGAATTTTAGCTCTACTTATTCTCATAATATTTAGAACTTCAGGTGAGAAAATTCAAAAAAAAAAACTGAGCATAGAAAAGGAATCTTCAGAAAGTATCTCATGCTATGTTCAAAACAGTATCCCTGATGTTCTAACCCAAGAATGCTCATCAAATGTATACGAATGTATGCAATTCAATTGCCAAGTGTCCAGCCCAAATAAATGTGAGCTTAATTTATAGTTAAGAATTGAAAATAAGTGAATAATTTCAGTCAACCAAGTCACAAAAGGCTGCAATGACTTGACGAATCCAATAGTTTCTTGCGCCACAATTATGGTGAGTTTATGGTGGATTTTTCTGGATATAGGTGGATTGTTCAGGCAAACTGTCAAGCTCTCGGTGGCTCTGGTCAATGTTACACGTGTACTGGTGATTATTGTAACTCGTCAAAGGCGTTGGCATTTTTAATTTTGTTGCTTCTACCTTTATTAATTTTGATTTCATAAAATCTATGAGACCATTTATGTACTTTGTCATGTAAATTTCATTTTGCTTATCAATTTCAAGATGCTTAAGAGGCGCCCAACTAACTCCTCGATACAGTACATTCAAATATCCACTTCGCCACTGAGCCACGTTTGTGATTTATGTTCGTTTTTTTCTTCTACAACGGTGTTTCATCTTTCGAGAATACAATGGCATAAATATTTAGTATACATTTCTGAACTGCTCCTAACAACGCGTCTTGTGCACGCTTAGAAACGGACCAACAAATCATACTTTTTTGTTTTTCTTTCATTTTTTTTTCAACATGTCCCTCATGTGGTGTGCTTCAGTTTTCTTGCTTCTTCTTGCTATAATTCCAGCATCCGGTAAGCAAATTTAGGACTCTGTGATGTGAATTTTCAAAAACAAGTTCTAGAAAGTACCACTTGTTATGTTCAAAACAGTTACCTGAATGTTCTGACCCAAGCGTGTCCATCAACTGTAACTGAGTGTATGCAATTCACTTGTAAAGTTACTAGCCCAAAGAAATGTGAGTTGAGATAAAAAGGAAAGTTCGAAGTACTGAAAGTGGATGATTTCAGTCAAGCAAATTACAAAAGGATGTAATGACTTGAACAACGCGCTGGTTTCTTGTACCTCAATTATGGTGAGTTTCAGAACCCTGTGAACATGAAGCTGGAATTAATACACCCTATCATAAGTTAAAAGTTGATTCGAGCTCTATTATTAGCTTTAAAAAACCCGCGGAGTTGATTTCGTGTGTTTCTCGACAGATCCTTAAAATAGAAAGTATACAAGCGGCAATTGTGTCCGATCTGGCAGGTTAAGCAATGTTGACCCCGGTTAGTTGAGTGTTCGATCCCTAGTGGTGGACCTGTTTGAAAGCTTTGATTCATAATGGTTTTATGTGCCATGAGTGCAGATTTTAAGCTTTCCTTTTACTATTACCCTAAATACCATCTGAAAGTAGAAGTTCTAGGTACTAAATTTCAGGTACTTAATATTCAGAGACAAAATCTAAACTCAACAAACTATAGAGTTCAAAAAGTTTGCTCACTCGGAGTCGAACTTTCAACTAACCAGAGTCAACATTACTTAACCTGCCAGATTGGACCACACTATTTCCATGGGTCTATCGGAAAATGAGCAATACCCCTATAATCTAGCAAGACCCCTGCTCTACAGCACCACAATTTCAACCTTTTTTCAGTCGACCTGTCAATCTCTCGGTGGAGTTGGTCAATGCTACACATGCTCTGGTGATTATTGCAATTCTTCTAAATCTCCAATGCTTCTACTCTCCTTGATTTTCCCTATTTTATTCCTGACTTACTTCAAATTTTAAATAAAAACAGCATATATTTTTTAAATCAGTATATTTTCATTGTAAATGATAATTTTCATAATAAATTGATAAAAAATTTTTGTATTACGCTTGTTATTGAGAATCTCCAGATTATTGCTCTAAAATGAAATTTGGGTGAATTCCCAGTGTTTAATTAAAATTCAACTTGTAAAATGACCAATATTGACTTCTTGTTTGATGGTTTCCCGATTTCAGAATACTCATTCAAAGGGGAAAAAATAAAACTATAGTAAGAGGTCAGAGAATATTTAATTTATTATTAGTCAAAATTCAATCGGTGACACGCGCTCTATTGATAATGGTATATTATTTCAATATATTAATGTAAATTTTGTTGACTTTAACATTAGAATCGAATTGTACGAATCAAATAACCCCATAGATCAACTTATCACCATTTGGAAAAGCCTTTTTCTTGAAAATGTTCCTTTTGAAAAACAAATCTACAATCACCCAATGACAGCGATTGAATTCTGGCTATTGTTACATAGAAAAATGTGAAGCTTCATGAATTGGGAGAAAAACATCATTGTCACAATAATTATATGAGAGTTCATCGAACATGCTGATTGTCGAGTACCAAGATCACCGACTTTGGCAAAATATTTTGATAATTCATTGAAACGTATTTTGTAATATTCGTTTTGGAGCTATATTTTTGAGACCGCCCATGTTCCTGTTCAATTTCATAACCCTCCTAGCTCATTAAAACAGAGTACACGCCTACCAACGCTTAGAAACAGACCAAAAAACATCCCCACCTTCATTCAAACTCAACGAAACATGTTCGCCATGTGGTGCGCTTCAATTTCCCTTCTTCCTCTTCTTGCTATAATTCCAGCATCCGGTAAGGAAAATCTCTGGAATTCATTTAACAATTAAAAAAACCTTTAGAAAGTACCACCTGTTATGTTCAAAACAGTTACCTGAATGTTCTTACCCAAGCGTGTCCATCAACTGTGACCGAGTGTATGCAGTTTGATTGTAGAGTCACAAGCCCAAAGAAATGTGAGTTGAAAAGATGAAAAGCTTTTTCTGAAAATGGGTGGATAATTTCAGTCAATCAAATCACAAAAGGCTGCAATGACTTGACAAATGCCCTCGTGTCTTGCACTACAATTATGGTGAGTTATGGGGTTAAATTTGGACCCAGTCAGGATAAATAGTTATCGATTAATGTAGAGCAGTACATAATTCAGAAATTTCCCATTCTGAGATCTACAGTTACATACCAAAATATAGATGAAAAATTAATTCGCGCTCTATTGATAATGCCACGTTTCCTAATCCCCATAACTTTAAAATTTTTAAGGAACCGATTCTGACAGGAACCGAATCTTGTTAAAATCGCTTCTAAAACCATAATATACTAAGCTTATCACTAGAGCGCATAATAATGACCAAAATTTTTCCTTTTTTTTGGTTGTTAAATCTGAAAACAATTTCAGATCATAGAGGCCATTTTCAGGTTCATTCTGAAGTTCTAATAAGTCATTTTTCGAGATCTAATCATTTTCAGAAGTAATAAATAGACATTCAGAGTATTATAGATAATTTTCCAAGGTTTAAATATCTGTCTACTAACTATAATTCCATTCCCAAGTTCAATGTTGTGGTTTTCTAGTGAAGATCTTTGAAATGTTTTGGACCAGAACTTCGCTGTGGTTCATGCCAGAAAAAAACAGACATCATGTTACTATAGTTTCTGCTCATCAATTTTGGAGTGGATGTTCAAGAAATTTGAAACACCAATTTTTGTTGGAGCATAGAGTGGTTCTGATGTTTACAAAAACAATTATACTCACCAAATATTATTCAAAATTCAACATGTGAAACGTGCTCCATTGATAATGTCTCTTTTTAATTTCAGTCAACTTGCGAAGCTCTCGGTGGAACTGGTCAATGTTATACATGCTCTGGGGATTATTGTAACTCTTCCAAGGTTCCCATTATTCTCCTCTCATTGGTTTTCCCTTTATTTTTTCTGATTTCTCATTAAATTTTCAACATTTATTTGATTTTTTCAAGTTATTTTATTGTAAATTTATAAGTGAAGTGAATAAATCCTAAAAAGGCAATTGCGAAAAGAAAAGTCATGCAAAAAATATTAAAAATTAAATATCGAGAAAATATTCAACAGATGAATTATATAAATAAAGGAAGGCAGCCCGTAACGTCTACAAGAATTATTGGTTTTTTTTTGTTTGTTCTAGATAATTCACGATGAGATTTTGAGTTGATTACATAATTGAGCAACACGATTTACTTTGTCGAGAGCGATTTTGTACATAGTTCATTTCGCGCACTATTTCGGCGAATGTCACGTTGACGTTTTGATTGTTTTTGGCAGAGCATTCGGTGAAGGGACATGACCAACTTTCGGCTGAAAAAAATTGAATTTTATTTGGATTGTTTTATATTTGTGTTCGGTGGATCATAATTTTTGAAACAAGAGAGGAACTTTGGAATATTCCTCAAACTTTTAAATTTTAAGAATTAAGGAGGTTTTGGGATGAAAAATGTAGAAAACATATCCCTTTGTTAAAAAATACAGATTCTCTTCTAAACAAAGTGAAGAATTGAATTTTTTCAGTAGTTTTTGTACCAGAATTAACTGTACTTTTATGGCTCTTCAGCACAACAAAAACCATTGAAAAGGGTTTTTCAGAGTAGGTTTAAAAAATACGTATTTCTATCAACCTTGCGTGGCTTTTGGCGTCTTCGTTAATGCTGAACTTATTTTACAAAATTTGTTATTTGAAAAAGAAATCACTTTATAAACATTTGAACATAAATTTGGTGTCATTTTAATGAAAAAATGAAAAAAATCATTCAGAATATAAATTAGCAATAATTTATCTAGTTCTAAAAATTTCTGGATTTTTTTTGACATTTTAGATTAGAAAAACTACCAGAAGTTTTTAGGGCTAAAACGATATGACTTCGTTATTTTTTTTTGCTCAGTTTGGTCTTAAAAAACATTCTTCCTGTTTATGATTAATTATTTATGACCTTTTCGACCTATTTAGGTCACTTTTTTTTTTTCAAAAAATGACCACCAAAAGTGATAAGATTTTTTTCAGCGTTTAGTGTTTGTTGATGATTCTATTCGGCAATACACTATCCATCATTCAATTCAATTTTCGCACATAAAAAATCTCATAAAAATCTCTCACAAACAAATATTTTTCACAAAATATATAATATATATTTACACATGTTTGAAGACTATTAAAAATTCCTCTCACACATGTATGTAGTATTTTGAAAAGAGAATAAAAGCCACTCACCCAGTGCTAATCCTTCCTCTGTCCTCACTTGTCGTTGATGTGATAAATCGCATTTGTTGCCAACCAAAAGAATCGGAACATTCTCGCTTCCCTTGACCCGAACAATTTGCTCTTTCATATTTCGAATATCGTGAAACGTTTGTTGACTGGTTATCGAGTACACCACCACAAATCCTTGTCCATTTTTGATGTATAAATCGCGCATTGACGAGAATTGTTCGGTTCCAGCAGTGTCGAGGATCTCTAGAACCGATGGTTGACCATCCACCTCGATCTCTTTGCGGTAGAAATCTTCGATCGTTGGATCATACTTCTCGATGAATGTGCTGCTGACGAATTGGACGGTTAGGGCGGATTTTCCGACACCACCACTGCCTAACACCACTACTTTGAACTCCCTCATCTGTGTGGCTGAAAATAAAACAATGAATTTGGAGAATAAAAACGGAAAATCAAGGGCGAAAACGAATAAAAAAATGTTTATCAAAAAGGTGAAAATGATAAATAGGTAACAACAATATGAGTCATCTTGAGATAAGGGTAAACAGGAAAACGAATTGAGCGAGGCTTTGAGCTTTTCAGGCCTGAAACATGCGCTTGTTCGTATTGATGACCAAAAACGTTACAAACTTTTGTTGAGAAATGTGGCGAAATGCAGAGTAATGCTGAGAAAGGTAGAGAATTTCTATTTTCAGAAATTTTTTGAGAATGTATAACCTTATAATGTCGAGAAATGTCGAGAAATGTTTTGACAATTATTAATTTACACAAAAACTGAAGAGTTTTTGTAAAGTTTTTTATTTTGTACTACAAACCTTCAAAAAACGACATTTTTCTAATTAGTTTGACAATTTTTAAAACAAACTAATGGATATCAATTGGTTTCAAAAAACCTCACAATCAGAAGGCAAAAATGTAAATAAATGCTTTGCAAGCTTGAAAAAATTTGCAAAAATTAGAACCTATTGTATAAAAAAATGGCCGATTCATTGTAAAAAGCAAAAAATCAGCAACCCGCCCGCAAAAAGAAAAAAAATGAATATTCATTGGCTTCTCGAAAATTTATGAGTCGTTTGCCGTGGTTCGTGAGAAAATGGCCGTGCGCGAGACCGAAACCCGACACGCACTAAATATAGAAAATGAATTTTCGATGCACTTTAATCAACCGACTATTTTGACTGAACAAATCATATGCAAATGTAATTCAATCATAAGTGATGGATTTAATTGGTCTTTGGAGAGAAGTTTTCTGCTGCGGGCGGCAGAGATGGAATAGTTTGAATTGAATGTTGCTAGGGAGGAGAGGAGTAGAAAAGATGGAGATTTTTGATGAAGATAAAGAAAAATGTGGTTTGACAAATTCCATTCTTTCCACACCACACAAAGGAAATACACTTTCGTGAGAAAACATGACGAAACAACATTGAGGAGTACGGTGGAAAAGTACTAACTTCTCTCTGTTTAGAAAAATATTTCGCTTCAAGACCAAAGACGAAAGAGTATAAATTAGCTGCGATTCGGTGCAAACTGGAGCACAGAACTCAAAGAACATCAATTTTTCTCAAATTTACACTGAAAATGGACAATTTCTTCTGGGCTCTATGTTCAGCTTCACAATAATTGGACAAGTGTCTTCTAATGATAGCTATTATGAAATACTTGTTGAGATTTGAATCTACAAATTTTCACATCCTTATGTGTCAATTTCAAGGTCTAGTGGTAGGATTCAGGAGAGAACAAAGTTTGTACTAGTATTTGAATATGATTTTTGGATTTTTGGAATATATCCGGCTGGATTAGGGGAAATAGCTTAACCAAAGAAAAAAATAAAGATACGAGGAGAAAATAGTGTTTCACCAAAAGTTGGAAAAGAAAAAGAATATACAAATTTTATGGAAATGTATATACTAAAACAAAATGAAGAGAATTTTGTTTCTCTAAACGAAAAACAAACAAAAACCGCAATTCATTTTCGTAGAACGAGGAAGAAGGAAAAAAGGAAAATTTTTTGAAGCAACACAAAAAAAAACTCAACCAACAGATGGTGACTGAATGGTGTGCTGTGGGTAATACTGATGCCCTTGAGAAATTATCGATTCCTCATCCTCTCGCGCACCCTCCATCAACTATACACTATCTCATCCATTGTCCGAGACAAAGAACAATGCGAGCTTTTACGAACTGACTGACAAAACGGATAAAGCCGTTGGAAAAATAACAAAGTTTCGGCCGTGTGTGTGTGTCTCTTCTTTTTGCTGATATTAGGAGGAGTAACAAATAGAAGGAAGCAACTAAAAAAAAAGAAGGGGAAAAAACGAGAAGGAGGAGAAGAAATAGAGAAGAACGGGAGAGGAATTTCCGGCAGGCAGGAGGAAAAAGAGAATACGGCAAATGACCAGAGAGAGCAGGCAGACAATATTATATACCAACCGGTCTACATAATTGACGCGTTTTGAGTGCTGTTTGTGTATATAGCGGTGTATTGTGTGACGATTTATATGTGTTAGAGAATTGAAGATTATTGTAAAGGAGGAAATTTTCTGGAAATGAATAAATTAGTTCAATTTTCAAAATGGAATGACCTTTCTCTTCTTCGAAGAAAACTTTTTTAAGGAGAAAGAATACAGAAATTTTTTTGCAATAAACACTTAATGATCGATATTTTTCAATTACATACATTTGAGGTCGCTCTATGTTTGCACTACAAGAAAAAAGTGAAAAATAAACGAAAAAATAAATAATAAATCCGTTTGTCCGGAAGAACTACACAAACTCTGTTCGTCACGAGACACCGTGAGAAGACAACATGTTCCTTTGAATATACAGTGACACTCAAAAAATTTTGGGTCTGATAAAAAATTCTGGAAGAAATTCGAGTAAGAAATGAAGAGAGTGAGCAGACATCGATCAACTCTTCCAATATCTCTTCTCGCGTGGGGTTTGTGTATTGGTGCATATTGTTTTGGATGCCAACGCAAATCATTTATTATTTTCAAACTGAAATGAAAACGCCTGAAAATCATCTCCGACAACGACGGGAAAAAATCAAATTACCTGACGGTAATGAGAGTGATTCAGAATCTTCGCCCTCTGCCAACAATTTCGATGATTTGTTGAAACCACATGGATTTCTCGATATTTTCTGGGAAGCCCGTTCAAGTCGCCGTTCAGCGGAAAAGGGTCGTCTACTTCATGCTGAAAATATGAGAAGAGTACACGAATTTCTCAAGATACCTTTCAAATTGGAGAAATTCATATTCTTCGGTATAATTCAGACGCTTTTCTACATATTTTCACATTTTTGCCATTACGATTATTAGTGAGTTAAATTGAGCTACTTGAACTCACGTTAAAATTGAGTTTTACAGGATTATTGCTTTGGTAGAATGACTCGAAGTATTCCATGGACATATACCGAAACTTGCGATCTTCTCAAATTGATTATCATTATATCTGGCTCAATGCTCATTAGATAAATAGGTATGCATCTACTATAATATCCTGGTCACTCAAAAAATACATACTTCTCAGATTTTTCGGTGCTTTATCATCAAATTCGAAGTCAAGATGTGGTAAATTTATGTGTTATCTACAACATGTTAGGAGTGGCGGATCGATTATTGAGCAGTTTAGGACTGGATTTATTGGGTGCATTGTTTTGGTCAGCGAATATTGATCGAATCACTCCAAGGGATATGTTGAGAATTTTGGTATATTTGGTTGTTGCGATAAGCTATGCGACGGTGCATGCATTGTTAGTTATCTTGCAGGTATGTAGGTTCCATTCTCCGCGTCAAATTTGATGTGTCAAAAATTACAGGCAACAACCCTAAATGTGGCATTCAATTCGAAAAACCAGCCTGTGATGAAGATCATCATGTCTAGCAATTTTGTGGAATTGACAAGAACAGTTTTCAAAAAATTCGCGAAGTCTAATTTATTCCAAAGTGATGTTCATGAACGTTTCCACCATTTCACTATCCTTCTCGTTGTGATGATTCGCAATATGACGGCAACGAATTGGAGTGTTGAATCTCTTCTTGAAATGTCACCTGATATCATCATGATTATTGCCGGAGAATATTTTGTGGATTGGTTCAAACATGCATTTCTAACCAAGTTCAACGGAATCAGCTCCTCGGCTTATAAGGAGTTCACAACCAGAATTGCGTTTGATGTTAGTTGTCGAGATCCATCGGCGCCTAGTGACTTTTCAGACCAGGTCTCGAGACGAATGGGATTTATCCCAATCCCTTTGTCGATAATGATCATCCGGGTGTTGAGTCAAACATTTTCTTTTGAAAATCAGGCAAATATATTAATTTTTTGTATGTTAGACCTTGAGACCAGTCCATTGCGTGGCTTGTTATCTTTGCCGTGAAAATCTTTAGCAAGAAATATCTAGTGGGCCAAGCGTGTCGACATGTCAAACAGTTCATCGAGAAGCAAGCGCGTGACGAGGCTCGAAGTGCTTCTCTTATTGATTTCAATGGTGAGCACTTTCTATACAATGTATACATATATCTAGCTTTACTTTCAGATGTTCTACATCAACCTGGGACTACTGGGAAAGGTTCGAATGTTTTTGAATGGGAAAAATGCTCATCAGATATTGGACAAGCTAATATTCCTCCACAAAAACCATCAAAAAATGATGTATCAGTTTCGAACTTGGTGGATACTCTTGTCAGCGATGAGGCGACTAATTGTTCGAGCTACGACCTGAAGAATAGAATTCTAAATGAAGAGTGGGCAGATGTAGCGGAGTATAACATGGTTGAGCAACAACAAGAAGTTGATAATGATTAATTTGGGTAAATGTAAATAAAATTGTTCAGAAAGTGTGTCAATCATAATGTTTATATTGTGAATACGAAAAAATTAGAGATTGGCCTAGAAAACGCGAGAACCTATTTTTCTTTGGTAATTTTCAAAAAGTACTGTATTATTTGAAATTCTAGGCCATATTGGTTGCTCTTCCAATGGTCTAATAAAATAATAATAACCCTACAATAAGTTGAACTGTTTTAAACCATTATTAGCGGGCTCTTGGAAAAATTTGGAACATAATATAAATCCAAAAAATTTACCCAGAGTTGTACAAAAAAAAAAAAAGAACCACCCTAAGGTTTCAACGTTCTCAGATTTTATATGGTACAATATTATGGTTAAAATTGGGCCTAATTTTAATGTGGTCTTCTGAATATTACACTCTACAAGCATATGTATATTCCAAAAAAATTTGTTCACCATCATCGGATTACTGTAAAATCATATTATCTAGATTAATAGTTCCTGTAGAAACCAACTACATATGGAATCTGAAAAATCCTGTTTTACGGTAGAGAAAATATTATTATCAATAGAGCGCGATTGAACTTCTGCTAATTGAAAATATTAATTAGGATATTGAGAAGAAATCTTGAAAAAAATTCCAGAAAGGAACTGATGGGTTTCAAAAAATAGTCTAGTTTTTCAAGAAATGGCCTAGAAATACGTGAAAACTAGTCCCCGACTGAAAAATCAGTCAATAGTGGTCTAGTTTTACAAAAACTCTGAAATGACCTAGTCTCAGCTCTCGTCCTCGGCTCATGAAGCCGTCGCTTCATAAAAAATGAGCCTAGACATAACTGAAAAAACTTGTGCATGTCCTAATGTTCCAAAAAATGATCTGGTCATACCTAAAAACTAGTCCATAGTACTCAAAACCTCAATAATTGTAAAAAATCTGTTCTGAAGAGCCTCTTTTTTATATTCACCATATATCAATCACCCGCGCATCAATAAAATAGTGCTCCCCACTCGAACCCATCTGGCATCAACAACAACAACAATAATCGACCATGTCCTCATCATAATCCGTACTCATCATAAATTCGCCTACTCTTCAACCGAATTTTTCTCGATTTAATCCGTATTGTCTGTTATACAAAATGTAATTCGACATTTTGTAAATTAATTTTAAATTGAATGTACAACAAACTAGTGCATTTTTTTGTATTAATTAGTTCATTCGCGTTCACTAAGAAAATTGGATATTCAGATTACTGTAGTTTTCTATAATTTTTGATCCCTTTTCTGTATAGTCATATAAGAAATAGCTCAATTTCGCTGTCCAGCACAAATAATAATCCTAATTTTCATGTCTTCTCCTCAGATTATTAGATTGTACATACACATGCAAATAATAGACCAGGGTGTACTCTTTTATGGTTGGCACACATAATTGGATAATAGAGCAGGCAGGATTATACGAGCCATTTTTGACCATAAGTTTAAGTTTGCCAAAAATTTTCTCATTGAAGTTGAAAAATTATGTTCACAAATTTTGTAGAGCTAATAGAGCCCGACATTTTGAGCGGAACAAGTGAGTTTTTAACCATCCGCGACTGAACTGTGATTGTTCAAAAATTTCAATTCTGAATTCCAGTAATATGACTCAGATTTTTTATTGAGATGATTACAAACCGAAGTGAGCTAATTCAGAATCCAAGTGAACTGATTCAGATGTTTAGTTAGGTGACTCTGAATCCCAGTTAACTGATTCTGAATCCGCTTGAGCTGGTTCTGAACCTTAGTAAACTCTTTCAAGTTTTTGTTGAGTTCATTCTGAATCCCAGGGAGCTAATTAAGGTTCTCACTAAGCTGATTCTAAATCCTAGTTATCTGGTTCAGATTATTATTGAGCTGATTCTGAACCCTAGTGAACTGATTCTGATTTTTATTAATCTGCTTTCAAATCCAAGTGAACTGATTCTGATACCCCATCGAGCTGAGTCTGAATATAAGTGATCGGATTCGATTCTTATTGACCTGATTTAGATTTTCTTTCTTATTCTTTTCTTATTGAGCTGAATCTGAACCTCCGTGATCTTCTGAATTGCAATAAGTTGATTCTGAATCTTATTTAGCTGCTTCTAAACCTTCTTTAACTGATTCCGAATCCTAGCGAGCTGATTCAGATTATCACTAATTGTAAGCTGAAATTGAAGGCCTTTTCTGATACACAAGTGACATTCATTAAATGAAAAAATTTTGTCTGTATACCAAATCGACCCTCCTGATCACGATTTTAACGTTGAAATCGCCCATAAACACCTCAGAAAATAATTTTGAGCCATCTCGGGACATTTGGACTTCAGAATAGTGATCAGAAGGGTCTATTTGGTATGAGCCCAGATTTTCATCAATTCATGCCCCATGTGATTCAGACCAGTCCTAATTTCCTGGGGGTTCCAAAAAAGGACATTTTGAACTTTATGATTCTTGTATGCTTTAGAGTCCAATGACGAAAGGTGTATCCCAATATTCCTCCACCCATCTCATTTTGCTCCTTCCTCAATTTGATGTGCCAGATGGGGGTGAGCTCCCCCTCTCCGCTTTGCTCCTTCCGATAATTTATTATTATTTTCATTCTCATATCCACCCTCTCCCACCCACCCAATGCTCATTCCTCTTCCAAAAATTCAAAAAAAAAAAAAAAATAATGATTTGAAAATCAATTGATTTTTCTTTTGTTGCCAGCTTTTTCATACATTACATTAGAATATTAATTTCGTTGCTGTATATTGTATGTGAAAAGAAGAATAAAAATAACACGAATTTTTTCTTCTTGCTGTATTATGTTTACTTTATGACACCGTTTAATGGTTCTGTGCTGTGCTTTGACATACGATATGATGATAAAGAAAAAAAAAAAAAACTTTTTTTTGTGTGTGGTGTAAAAATTTAATTGCCAGCCATAGATAGAGGGAGAGGGGGTTAGAGCATTTACACCTTTTTTTTTGAAGTTTCTGTTTTTCTCTTTGGGCTTCTTTTTTTGTTAAATTTTGCCCCTTGGAAATTATTATGTTCTAGTGTTGTTCAAAACGTTGCGAACTAAACAAACTAGCTCCAAGGTTCATTTTAGACCGAACTGAAAAAGGCGCGAGCTCTCTGACTATATCTTAGCTCATTTAGGACGAAAGATATGTCAAACCTCTCAGATTCTTTTTGAGCTAATTCTGAATTCCAGTAAACTGATTCAGATTCTGATTGCGCTGATGGTGTTAATGTATCCGAATCCTCAAAATGGTTCGTTTTTGATTCACCTAATCTGAAACACAAGGGTTAAAAATTCATGAAAACTTGTGTTTATACAAAATCGATTCTCCTGATCACGATTCTGAGATTGAAATTGTGCATAAATTTCCATCAAAAATAGACCTGCTTGTTACCCCTTTTTAGTCAAATTCAGCTGAAAATGAAAGCCACTTTTGATCTTCAGAAAAAATTCTGCAAAAAATAACTAACCACATTATCTATTTTGTTCAACAATGTCTCAAGATCTACTTCAAACTTGCTTAAAAAGTTTACATTCTTTGGAAATGTTAGACTTTCAGAAATCAAATTTCAGAAATGATTCCAAAGTTCTAAGCTTTTGGGTAAAACAGAAAAGTACCGAAAAATAGAACCTGAGAATTTTTTGGCACCTTTTTTCAAACCTAAGGTATATTCTCATGTACATGATGTCCTCAACGTAATGAAATAAAAATAGTTAAATAAAATATTCTGATTTTGTTATGATTTTTTAGAGTTACCTGATCCTTAGACTGTACTTGTGAAAAAAACGAAAAAAAAAATCAAAATCGAACTTTGTCCAATAACATCTGTGAGGCGCAGATGAGTTGAAACATCTGTAGCTTCAATTTCACTCTTTTTCCGGCTTCATTTTCAAGAATCTTTTGTTTTTTTTGCCAGTTTTGACCAGAAATTCTCATTGAAGTTGAAAATTATGTTTACAAACTTTGTAGAGCTAATTGAGCCCCTCATTTTGAGCAGAAAAGCGTGAATTTTTATCCATCTGCAGCTGAACTGTGATCGTTCAAAAATTGCTATTCAGAATCCCAGTAAACTTAGTCTCCGATTCTGAAATTTAAGTTTCAGATTTTAGTATTTAGAGAACCTAAGCTTTACATTAGAATTTTCAAATTTTTTGAAAGAACACCTCAGATCTCTTTCCAGGAGCCCATCCATCAAGCTCACAATCAGAACAAATATCAACTCTTACTCTTATCATCCTCATCATGATAATCATAACCACGTCCTGAATTTTTACTGATAACTGACATTTTCTCCTTCTCTCACTCTTCACCCAAAAAATTCTCTCTTTCCTCTTCTTCTGAAAAATTGTGTACATGTGTTGCTTTGCCTCTCCTCCTTCTGCTCCAGGCTATCGATTCTACTTCTTGCGAGATAGTGGGTGAAATGAGGAGAGCAGAGGGGATAGATTTGAATTGAAGAGTTTTTATTTTGCATTCGGACATTACTTACTTATGAGTGAAGAGCTTCTCGCTCTATTGTCCTTTTTTTTGTTCATTTAAATGAAAATGTGCTTTTTGGAAAATTGGATTTTTTCTTCTTTCTCTTTTTCTTTTTGGTTTTACCAGTTTGTTGGAAGACTTAATTTTTTTAAAATGAAAACGTATTTTTTTTTGAAAAAAAAACGTAAACTCATGTGGATCTTTCATTATTTATGTTTTTCTTTCGACGAAGAAGGTGAGTTGAGGGATATTTGGATTTTTACATTTTTTGTCGCCAAAATTCTCTTCTTCTTAATTTGACAAAAATATCTGGGTATCTGGGTATCTGGGTATCTGGGTATCTGGGTATCTGGGTATCTGGGTATCTGGGTATCTGGGTATCTGGGTATCTGGGTATCTGGGTATCTGGGTATCTGGGTATCT